>MU204173.1:213770-224484 GCA_017309775.1 Paedocypris sp. Pulau Singkep | reverse complement strand
GTGTGTGTGTGTGTGTGTGTGTGTGTGTGTGTGTGTGTGTGTGTGTGTGTGTGTGTGTGTGTGTGTGTGTGTGTGTGTGTGTGTGTGTGTGTGTGTGTGTGTGTGTGTGTGTGTGTGTGTGTGTGTGTGTGTGTGTGTGTGTGTGTGTGTGTGTGTGTGTGTGTGTGTGTGTGTGTGTGTGTGTGCGTGCGTGTGTTTGAATGAGTGAGTTTGTGTGTGTTTGAGTGAGTGTGTGTGTGTTCAAGTTCTGAGCATTTGTAAGGCGCTTTTAACTGTCTCAAAGCGCACTTGTGAAAATGTGTGTGTGAGTGAGTGTGTGTGTGTGAGTGTGTGTGTGTGTGTGTGAGTGTGTGTGCGTGCGCCATTACCTCATCCAGTTTGCAGTAGCTTCATCACTACCATCAATATATTTGAACGAGTCGTCTGCGTCAATAATCTACAAATCACCACAGGATCTCAATCAAACACCGTTTAAAACGAATAAAATAATCGACACAAAAAAAATCAATCAGTTCCGGAAGGTTCCGCGTGGGCGTGTGTCACCATCCATGAGTGCGGCCCGGCGGGTTCTTCTGGAGCTGTGATGCGGCCCTGATAGGGACCAAACAGCGCCCCCTTCTGGAAGCTCTGGTCCGCGCAGCAGATGACGTCCGCCTCCGCACCGTCTCGCCGCACCTCCAGTCCCGCGGGAAGCGTGAGCGCCGCTCGACCCGGGACGCCGGGAGACACCGGGGTGTCCCGCACAAACACGGGCGGTCCGTGGGCGGGACACGCCTCCAGGAAGTACAGCAAACACTCCTCACAGACTGAAAGAGGATGCAAATATTAAAAACAAATCATATTTTATATGAATCGTTTATATTTCTTTTATACTTTTATATTTATACATTTTATTTTTATTTTGCATTGTTTCTTTACATGATTGTGTTTATTGTATTGCATGCTGGTTTTTGTTTTATTTTTATTGCTGCTGGAAATTTGCTGCTGAACACATTCCGTTGTACAATATACAATGACAATATATTATATTGTATATTGTATTATATATATACAAAAAAAGTGGCGTGATACATACGTCTGACACACACACACACACACACACACACTTACACCAGAATTTGGCCCAGTGCTCGGGATCCACCGCAGGCTCCGCCCTCCGCGCCTCACCACACGCACTGCTGCGGGACAGAAAGATTATTATTATATTATTATATATTAGAAAAGAGCCAATCAGAAAAGTGAAATTCAAGCACTTTTCAAGCACTTTCAAGGTCCATGTTTAAGTTTTTCCAGTTGTGATAAAAGTTGTAGTAACATATATTTTTAAAGCTGTCTAAACTAGTGCTGTCAAACTATTAACTTTTCTTAACTAGTTAATCGCACTTCCCTGACCAAATTAATCGTGATTAATCGCGATTACAAGACTGAAGCTTGTAATATTGGATAATGAGGTGTAATGTCAATTAATGTAAACTCAACACTAAATAAACAATCGTTAAAACGCTGTAAAATAATTTAGTATTATTTTTGTTCATTTTGCAATGTATTGTTTTTGTTTTTTAACCCTCCAGTCCCGTCGTTACTTTTTTAAAAGAGACAAAAACACACACAAAAAAGTCAATTTTGGTCTTACGTACAAGTGTTATCTATCAACTGAAAGTTTAAAGTACATATTTTTTAGGTTACACTCTTAATAAACACAGGACGTTGCAAACATAGTAATAATAAAACTAAGATGTTTTGCCTTCTCTTTGTCAGCTGAAAACAAACTAAGTTCACTACGTTCAAGTAAGCAACTGTAGACTGTAAGCTTAGAACGTCTGTTTTTAAAAATTAGTGTAAGTTGAAAAAGAACCGTGTCTGTGTTTCTCTCTGAGGGAAACCTCAATGACTGTGAGCTGCTGATCATAATGAGCCGCACCTGGAGACAGCACTCGGCTCTCTTGGACCTATTCATTGCACGTTGACAAACCAAAAGAAAAAAAAATGCAGCTGTGATTAATGGCGTTTAAAAAATTGACGTGATTAAGAACTTAGAATTAATCACGTGCGTTAACTCGTTAACTTTGACAGAACTAGTCTAAACACAGTCAAAATAAAACGTTGTGGTTTTTAAAGCTTTGTGGTATTGGGAGGGAAAAAATGATTTAGTATAATGAAAAATTCAACACTTGTTTCATAACTCAACATTTTCGGTAGCAAAGACATTGGTAAGTCAGGGTACCATTGACTCCCACGCGGTCACTCACTAGAAGCCCCTCCCCCTGACTGTGATTGGCTGCTTTCAAACCGTTTCTGCACGTTTCACCTTTACATCTGATGATAAAAGACGTACTTTATCTTGCATATTTTTATTTGCGTATACTTATCTTTTCATCTGTTATTTTTTACTGAGATTCTACCTAGCATTTTTTCCTCTTGTATTTTGTATTCTTCTCTAATTGCATTTTTATCTTATATATTTACTTCATTTATATTTTACCTCTTTTTACTTTATTTCTAGTGCACCCCCCACTATGTTTATACGTCGGACGATTTAAAAAAAAAAATTTCACTGTACGTTGTTGCAAATGAATGAGTAGTGACAAGAAAAATTTGATTTTTTATTTGAAGCCCCGCTGAAGATCCGCACCGGACCCCCGCAGCATCAGTCCGGCTCCATGAAGGGCGACACCCACCTCACCTGTTGGCCGCCGCCTACCCTCAGCTCTACAGGGTGTGTGTGTGTGTGTGTGTGTGTGTGTGTGGTTTGACGGACCTGGAGATGCTCTTCTCCTCCGCCTCTGGAGGGACGCTGGGGTCAGACATCAGGGCTCCGCGTCACTGCCGCATCACACCGCTGCCGAGAAACAACATTCTGAATCTCACACGCAAAATGTCCTTCGTGAAACGTATTTAAGTTAAGAAACCATGTGAAAAGAAACGAGAACACACGAACACAGTCAACCAATCACGGATCAGTATGGTTTTGGGGTAAATGTTACACCATCGGCTTCGCCTTATTCACCACCCATACGTTTGTTGGAAAGGTCAATCGATTAAACATCACTGGATCCTTTTTGCTATTCATTTTAATAGCAAACAACCGACGTAACGGAACTTAAAATCCTGAGGTGCAAAGAACTTGAGTAAACTTTTGAAATTTTTGTAAATCGTTTTTAACAAATTTTTTACTTTGGTAACTTAATTTTTTACTACTTTGTATTTTTGGCTACTTTGCATTTACTTAGTATCAAAAATATAAGCGTCCTTTAAATTCAAGCATTCGCAATAAATTCACGCAATCAATAAAGTACAAATACTATGTTCATTGTTTCAAGGTCTAAATATTTTTTTCAGTTTCTTTACGCGTTCGTCTTTTTTTCCCTAAGAATCAATAATCATAAATATTTATACATGTTGTATATTTACAAAACGTACAAACACTCCTAAAGCTTACTCAAGTACTTCACACCTCTGTTTAAAACCCCGCGATAGTTTTTGGCGCGTCAGAAATGCCGTGATTGGTCGAGACAGCCGTCACTCACACGCCCCCCGCGCGAGACCGAAAATCACAACGCGGGGGAAACGACGGGATTCCCGCGTCCCGACAGACTCGCGCGAACTGCCGGAAAGTTCACCACGCGCCAACTGAGGTCGCGGCACGTGACCGCCGCGCGGGAAAACACGGCGCGTACCTGCACGCGCGCTCGCGATTTGCCGCGTTTCTTTCGGAAGCCATTTTCACTGGCCACGGTGGCTACTGGCTAGTGAGTTCCACTCACCCTCGGTGGGATTTACGCAGTGCGTCGAAAGCTGTTCGCCGGCGTGGCGCGTTAAGGGCGGCGCGTGAGGCGTTTTCCCGCCGCGCTGCTGAGGTGAAGGCGCGCGGATCTTCCGCTAGTCCCGGGCGACGGGAAGACAAACATGTCCGGGCGTCTGCCGCGCACTCAGCCGCCGCTCTCCGCCGTGACCACCATCTTTCCAGCACAGGAAATGACATGGAAAAACGGAAGAAAGCGGTTTGTCGGATCGGCCTCGGGATTTCAGGAAAGAGAAAGTTGGACGGAAGTTCCGCGAGCGCGCGCGCCAGAGTGAGAGCACGTGCACGGCGCGTTATTACAGGCGTTATTGTGACAAACATCAGCTGGAAAGAGTCATAAGCACACTGATCAGAGATGTAAAGTACTTCAGTACTTGTACTTAATTACTTTACTTGAGTATGGGGTTTTTTTTTTTTTTTTTTTTTTTTGCTACTTTGTACTTCTGAGTATCAAAAATATGAGCAACTTTTACTCTCTACTCCACTGCATTTGTGATTGAGTAACTGTACTTTTCACTCCACTACATTTGAATGGACACTTACAGTTACTCGTTAATTATGATCAATGGCCTTAGTTGAAAGAAACGTTGCCGAAAAGCAGAAGGACTCTTACAAGATTTTTGTTTACCGCGCACAACAAAAATAAGCGCTTTCGCAAATTCACCGTCAATTTTGAGAAAACACATTGAGGTATACAGGTCTATTTAATATTAATTTAAAGTGAATTTAATGTTGTTAAACTACAGATCTTCCCTGACTTCACAATGATATTGTAATGTTATTGATTGAGACTGACCTTATGTTCTTTATCTTGTTTTACCATTTTTGTTAAATTCCGTTTCTGTATTAGAAAAAAACACCTCATGAAGTTTTTTTCCACATTTGTTTGTTTTTCTTTTTTTTAGCCTAAATTCAGTGCGAGTAAAATACTTAAGTTGTTCTAAAATTCTATACTTTGCTACTTTGACTCAACTTTTTTTTTATTGGTGACTTTTAACCTGTATTGGTGTAACTTATATAGTACGTATACATACTTTACTTAAGTATGGTGGTCTGGTACTTACACCTCTGACACTGATAGATCGATATTAGATAAGTGAAGGTAAAGTACACACACGACCTTTCTCTCGTTTGTTTATTACACATTCATACACACACACACATCAAGAAGTCCCAGTCAGGAGATTCTTTATCAGTTTATTAACAAAATGATAAAATAAATAAATACAAATTGATCAGATGCTCCTAGTATCAGTTTCTTCCCCCGTCCCCCAGTTGTCAGAACACTGCATCCGGAGACTCATCGTCACAGGAGGAATGACCACGCCCGACACGCCCGTCCAGAACCACAGACGGCACTCCGTAACAGAAACAAGTCCAAAAAAATAAACGCACTCCTTTTTAAAACCATTGTGAAAAAATACAAACAATTTTACAAATATTCATATCATAAACCATTTACACAGAGTCGGGGCGCACGCCGGGCCCATTATGTTTTGTTTTGTTTTTTTTTAATAATTTGAGTCGCTACAATATTTCCTGTTTGTTTATCGTGGAAGAGTTTTGTCTATTTCCCCAATGCGTTTCTCGCAGGCGTAAACCACACGTTTCCCAAATGAGCGTCTGCGCACTAACACTCACACGACAGCAGGGGGCGTCACGGCGATGAGCGAGAAGGCCACGGTCATGAGGAGCGCAGACGGGACACGGACTGGAAATGCTCGAGACTTGAAAACACTTGTGGATTCTCAGAGAGTGAGACGGCGGAGTGATATGTCTTCAGATGCATATAAAGGCGTCTAACGGCTAACGCTAGCTTCCGTCTCTTTGGGTAAACGAAGAAGAGCGTTTGTGCCCAGCTTGACCACTCTATGCCAACGCCGAGACCACGTACGGCGAGAAGCGGCGTTTGCGCAAAGTACACGTGTATACGCTCTCGTTTTGGCGTCGTCCGTGCCTGACGTGTAAAAAAACGAAAGTGACGTGAAGTTCACATGAAAAAAAAAAAAAAACAAACACCTCGTACAAAGTAAACTCCAAAAACGATGCGTATCAAAAATCTCCACTACGGTTACAAAAAAGTTTGCATAAGAAGGCATGCTGTATCGTGGCCCGACTGGACGGGGGTGTGGTGGGGGTTGGGGGGGGGTGTGGTCCGGGGTGTCGATGTGTGAAACGACAGTCGCTGGCCTGAACAGTCCTGGGTGAGAATCCACTCGCCAGACGCCGTGAAATGACAAGACACTTTGTATACAGGAAAAAAACGTTACAAAATAAAAGTGCACGGCGACAAAAACGCTAACACCTCGATAAACATCAGTCCCTCCGTTTCGCCTCTCACAAATTCCCACGTCGTCTTCCGTTCCGACGCGCAAACCCAACGATTCCGCCCCGTCGCCACCCAACGGCTCAAAGACGAGGAGGCGCGGCCTGGTGGCGGCTGGCTAGTTTACAGCAGCTAACTAGGACTAGTACAGACAGACAGGACCAGACCACACCATCACGTCACGTCACTGGGACCAGCGGAGCGAAGGCACTCTGGGCACCGGTAGGGGAGGGAGTGGGAATGTTTGCGGACGAGCTTCACAGTAAGTGGTGAGATGGCAGACACACGGAGAGGAGGCGGAGCTAAAGAGGCGGGACACCCAAAGAGGGCGGGACCCTCCCCTCAGAAATGACCATGTAAACACGACACGTCCCACCAACGCCATCGATGCGTCCAAGTCCGAGGGCAACTTCTGGCTCCTGTTCGAATTTGCGGATTTTGGGCAAAAACTGAGGGAATGGTTGAAGGACAGATATGCGACGAGAACAGACGAGTGGAAGCCGTTGTGCGTTGCGGTCGGGACGCCGCGGGGAAGGGAACGCTGAAGCTTGTGCTTTCGTATCAGGCCTTTCCGTCTTTTCCCTATTACTCGGTTGGGCTGGAGCATCAAACCCCGGGGCTTAAGACAGCGAGCCACCTCTGGTGCAATACAAGTTCTTGGTCAAACCGGGGTGGGACGCTTCAGTAAGACGACGAATCTTTTTACGTTTGACAAAAAAACGAAACAAAAAAAAAAAAACGTGACCACAAAAGCGTTTGGCAGTTCGGACGATAAATCACGCCCGTCCAACACCGGAGATAACAAACAACTGTTTCTGGAAACAGAAAAGCACTTATTCCTCAATGAAGACTAGGAAGACCTGAATATACTTTATAAAAAACAAAAGCAACAAAGGAATACTCCTCAGACGGAGAAGGTTCTCCTCTCGGAGGAGCCACGCCCAGGTCCCGTCAGCGCTTCCCGACTCCGCCTCCCGCCCCGGTCAGAGATACGGAGCGCGAGTGTTGCTACAGACCGTCCCAATCCACCTGGAGCGAATACTGAGGTGTGGGCGTGGCCGGAGACGCGGGGGGCGGGGCTGAGGGCACAGTCACACAGTCTTTGGAACGACC
Organism: Paedocypris sp. Pulau Singkep; assembly: GCA_017309775.1. Taxonomy (NCBI): domain Eukaryota; kingdom Metazoa; phylum Chordata; class Actinopteri; order Cypriniformes; genus Paedocypris; species Paedocypris sp. Pulau Singkep. The sequence goes on along the minus strand of MU204173.1, from coordinate 217,243 downwards.
TATGAAACGAACCCCATGCGGAGGCACACGCTGGTCTGACGCCACACCATCAGCAGTCACCACAGCACGACGCCACCATCTTTGTTTTGTTACACTGATAATTAGCACTTTCTCTTACGTACGTCGCCCTCGTCACGCAGACGATTGGTCTCGGATCTACAAAAATCCACCTAGACCTGTTGACACAGTTTTACCATATGCATTAAAAATATAACAAAAAAGACGACATTTATTTGGATATAGATAATTGCGTGTATATATATATATATATATATATATATATGTATATATATATATATATATGTATGTATATATATAAGTATTCTATTGGCAACTTTGTGCGCCAGTCCCAGGCGCAATACGAAATCCGTCTGAATGTCCCGTGCCGTGTGTGAAGGTGACTATTTGGGGTGGTCCGTGTTGCTCAGAGGGGCCGGCACAGCTTGCTGGGAAGGTAGTGAGGTTTTGCTGGTGTCCTCTGTGCTGCCGTTGGGCGGGATGTTCTCGGAGTCCGGGGAATCGCCAGCTCCCGTGCTGGAGTCTCTACTGAGGCGGTCGGCCTTCCCGCCGCTCTTCTCGTCCCGGAGCACGGGCTCCGGTGTTACTCCCACATCCATGGCCTCCTGGGCGATCCCGGCTTCGGGGACCTGTGTGAGGCCCGGCTGGAGCGAGGAGGCCTCCGGAGTGACCGCGGTCCCCGGCTCCGCCATCTCCCCGACCTCCGGCTCGGCCTTCACCTCCAGAGCCGCCGCCACCGCCGGGACCTGCACGCCGGGCTCGGGAGCGTCCTGAACACTTGCCTGCGTGGGCTCCGGCGGCGTGTCGGTCTCGGTGGGGTGAGACAGGTTGAAGCTCTGGATGAGTCGGATCAGGTGCTTCACCTTCTCGAGGGACACCTGCATCTCCTTCTGACGGGCGAGGATGCTGTTCTTGGTCTCCATGCATTTCTGTTGAAAGACAAGACGGACGTCCGGACTCGTGCGAAGCCAATCGGGGCGACGGCGAGACGGCGAGGAAACCCACCGTGATGGAGTTGCTGAGCTGCTTGACTTTTTGTTCCAGCTGCTCTCTCTCCAGCTTCAGCTCAGAGCTCCACTTCACCAACTTCAGCTTCTCCTCTTCTTTCGCTGTCGGACAGAGACACAGATCAGCCCAGGAGCTTCGGCCAGCGCCAGAGCAAAGACCTACCCTCTTTGTAGGCAATGTAGGAATGGACAATGGCGAGGGTCCCGGGCCACGGAATGGCTTCCTCCTTCTTCAGGATCTGCAAGAGAAGCCCTCTCAATGACACGGGTGGTGCACAGGTGAGCGCCGCACCACCACAGACACAGTCGGCCGCTTATGGCGAGAGTGATGAAGAACAGAAGATCAATGGGAGTGCTGGATGCTGTCTTACACTTAAATGATGGAGTGGTGCGAATAGACACCCAGTCAATGAGCCTCAGGAAGGCGGAAAGGGCAACTTCCTCTGAGGCGGGGGAGGGGGGGGGCAATAAGGCTGGGGGCGAGGGGCTGCTGGTCTTTACCTGGTCTTGACATTTGGGACAGATCCACATGCCTTTGGGAATGTTTTTGAGCGGCGGCTCCAAGCAGTCGAGGTGGTAGACGCGAGAACACGTGTCGCACATGAGCAACTGTCCACTGCGTCTGCACACAGTGCAGAAATCCTCGTGGACGTCTCCCTGTCGGGAAGAACGGCAGGTGTCAGTAACACCGCCCCCATTCTGTTCCGGACCAATCAGATTACAGCGGGGTAAAGTGGGCAGAGGAGGGGCTGGCGGCTGGCGGGTGAGATTTGTTTACTGGGAGTGTTAGCGTCTGGACTGAGGCGGCATTAATCAATGATCAGTTGTCACGGGCTGATCACACACACACACACACACACACACACACACACACACACACACACACACAGCGTATTACATGTCACACATTTTTGCTTCCGGACTGATGGATCGGATTCTCTTCAGGGTTCCTACACTTTCTACAAAATTAAATTCAAGGACCATGTTCAAGTTTTTCCAGCACCGTACTGTTGTGGGGAAATATATATTTGAAGTTGTGCCGAAATCAAAATGAAACATTACCACTTTGTGGGTAAGTTTTCTCTAAATGTAAAGTTCCATAAAACACCAAGTTTTAGCAGTTACTAAGTTTCATTGGTAGAAAGCTGTAGAACTTTTTTTGCTCAAAATAAAAATGAGGAAACATAACAAAGTCTAGTTTTAAAAAAAAAGTGTCTGACATTTTAAAACTTAAAAACAAATATTAATATATATTTTAATATAAATATAAAAAGAAATCTTCAAATACCATAACACGCCCTTCTTCATTGGTTCCAGTTAGTTAAAATGTTGAATCACTTTATATTCGTCTTTTGATTCAACAGTTTTTTTTATTTTGAATGCATGTTTAAATACAAACAAATACTATTATCTGTTAAACACTAAATTAAATACCAAAATCTGAATACTAAAATATCCCCTCGCCCCGGATCCACGGTAAAATTATCAAACGTCGACGCGTTAATGCATTAGTTTTGAAGTTTAGTATGAACATGACGTTGAAATCCCGTACGACCTAATAGTTTTTACTTGTGGAACGTATAATTACATTTTCAGGCACTTCATTTAAAATTAAAGCATTTTCAAGGCCTTGAAAACACTTGATTGAAATTCAAGAATTTAAAGCACCTGTAGGAACCCCGTCTAATGATCGGAAACTAGGATTTAGGATCAGGGAATGGCAGAGTAAAGAGAATTTTCTACAAAGTTCAAAACGATTGCAACTAAAAATACGGTGATGAACAGACGATCTACACCAGGGGTGGGCAAACTTTTTGATTTGCGGGTCACATTGGGTTCAAAAATTTGGCGAAGGGGCCGGACCGGGCTTCCTTGTCCAGCAGCTGTCAATCACATTCTCACCAGCCAATCAGAGTAATCGCCACCCCCACATGTGCCAGAAGCCCAAATGGGAAAAAAATGAAATGGACGGAAAAATCGGATTCAAATAAAAATTCTCAATCCAAAAGGTGAATATTTTAGTTTGTTTCTTAGAAATTTACGTTTGATATTTTTGGCATCGTATTCCATAGACCGACAGTATAAAAATAAGTGTTAAAAATAAATCAGTACAACTCTTTTAGGTTCCGCTTTTTAAAATGTGTTACAGAAAAAAATTCAATAAAAACCTTTATATCAGATTAACCAGATGTACATAAATTATCTGACTGATTTAATTTTTACAAGTTGGGCGGGCCGGATTAAAACACTTAGCGGGCCGCAGTTTGCCCACCCCTGATCTACACCTCAGTCTATCCACACGAGCTTTAAAAATCAGCCGTTTCTCGGAAAAATCCTCAAATATCCAGTTGGGTATGAGTTTGGCAAGGTGGAAGGCAAACACATGATCGGTCATTGAAGCTCGGGTTACGAGGTTTCTGGGGGTCTGTGAAGCGGCGGCTGATGCTC
>MU204173.1:204881-213670 GCA_017309775.1 Paedocypris sp. Pulau Singkep | reverse complement strand
GGGGGGGGGGGGGGGGGGGGGCGTCAACAAGAACAATCAAAGCAGGGCCGAGCACTGTCGTCATGTGACTACTTACGTCCCCGGAGCTGGGGCTGGGCTGGGGGACAGAGTGAGGGTGGGCAGAGAGGGAAAAGCCCCCCGTGTCGGGCCGCTCAGGGGCCGGGGAGGCGGGGGAGAGCAGGGAGTGGCAGCCCAGCTCCGGCCCCGCTGCTCTGCTGGAGGAGGTGGTGGTGGTGGAGGTGGTGGTGGTGGTGATGGTGCTGTATTTGGGAGGGCGACCTGAGTGAAATGAGACAGACGAGAAAAGAAAAACAAAACCAAACACAAAAAAAAAAAAAAAAATGGAAGAGGAAAAAGGAAAAACAAAAAGAAAGAAAAAAACACAACGATGAAACAAAATAATGGCAATCACTGGTTGCAACATACCTTGGAGAGGGGATCCTCATTGGCTAGCGTGGAGACGACAGAATGAGGGGGCGGGGGGAGAGCGAAGGAACAAAAAATGGGAGGGGTTACAAAATGCTGTTAGTGCAACAGACGTCCAGAGCGACAAGAGAAGCGAGAGAGAGGCAAAGCGAAAGAGACAGCAAGGGAAAAAAGACAGAGTGAAAGAGAGACAGGAAGAATAAAAAGATAAGAGACAGAGCAAGAGAACGGAAAAAAGACAGAGAGAGCGAGAGAAAGAAAAAAAAAAGAGAGTGAGAGAGACAGATCAAGAGAAAGAAAAAGACTGAGAGAAAGTGGAACAAACAGTGAAAAAGACTGAAAGAAAAAAACAGAGAGGAAGAGGGACATACAGAGCAAAAGAAAGGGAAAAAAAGACAGTGAGAGAAATTGCGACAAAGCGAAAGAGAGAAAGAAAGAAAAAAAAAGAGAGAGGGAGTGAGAGACAGAGACAGACAGAGCAAGAGAAAGAAAAAAGACAGAGAGTGAGAGAGACAGACCAAGAGAAAGAAAAGGATTGAGAGAAATTGCGACAAACAAAGTGAAAGAGAGACAGAAAGAAAAATAAAATCAAGAGAAGGAGAGAGAAAGACAGAGAGCAAGAGAAAAAAAAAGACAGAGAGTGAAAGAGAGACACACAGATAGAAACTGACAGAGCGAGAGATAGAGAGAAAGAGGGGGGGAAAAGACAAGAAGAAAGAGAGAAACGGACAGAGCGAGATAGGAAAAAAGACAAAGAGAGAGAAACAGGCAGAGAGAGAGAGAGAGAGAGAGAGAGAGAACGAAAGACAAAGACAGAAAGAGACAGAGCGAGACAAAGCGAAAGAGAAGACAAAAAAAAAAAAACAGACAGAGAGAGAGAGAGCGAGCGAGAGAGCGAGCGAGAGCTGGTGTCTGACAGACAGAACCGCTAGTCAAGTCTTCAGGCTGGGGAGCAAGCGGTTAATAAACCCTGACGCACCAGGAGCTGAGCAGGAGGTGTGGGGTCTCCACCGCACCAGTGAACATTAACCCTTTCATCATGTCAAAGCCAGACTGGGAAAGTTACGTATGATTATTTCAAAGTGAGGAATGAAAAACTCCCGACGCGACCCTGATTTCACTGGAGACATTCGTCAAAACCCGTTTCAGAACCCGTCGAGACTCTTCCCAGAATGAAGAAGCTGGTCAAACGCAAACGCTGCGTCACTTTCAGTCTCTACTTACGCACCTTTGGAAAGTTTCCAGCCACAGAACACAGACTTTCACCTTTACAAAGCGGCGCTCGGCCCATACATTTTCTCGGAAGTAGTTTCGTAGGTCGGTTACGTAACCGCTATTGGAAAAAACTTTAATAATGAGCACTGTGGTACTAACGCAAAATAATACAATCAGTTTATTTAATCTTCTGGTCGAGTGGATATGAAGACGATATATGTTTTATCTGATCTGAGCTTGCAGGTAACGGACCGTTTCTTTGATCTCTTGGTTGGTATCTATCGACAACAGAGCGCTCTTCTTCTTTTCCAAAAATTTCCCCTAGTAGGATTAATAAAATCTATCGTGTCGTTCTCAACACTTTTCTCCATTACTTTCTTGGTGCTCATGGTGAATAAAAGTCATCACACGCGCTGAAAGATGCGAAAAGCAACACTGACGGAAACTCTACGTCACAACCATTGCCTTTAATACCTCGAAAAAAATGTCCAAACTTGGGACAGAATTTTCTCAAAGGTGCAAAATGTTTGTTAGCCGAGTGTTTGGTAAATCAGGGTAGGCACTGTGCCTAGTTGACCTGCAGTGACCTTTGAACAGAAGCCTTTCGAGACATTCCACATTGCTTCAGTCTGAAGATCTGCATCAGTTGGACCGTGAGAACATCGTTTGGTCAGAGAGCTCGGTCAGACCTTCCGCAGAGTCCTCTTACTAGATCCGGCCGCTCTACCACAAACCAGCAAGCTGCTGATCTAGAACCCTGCTGCTGCTGATCTAGAACCCTGCTGCTGCTGATTTAGAACCCTGCTGCTTCTGCTGTATAGCCCTGCTGATCTAAAACCCCAATGCTGATCAAGAGTCGTGGTGCTGATCTAGAACCCTAAAAACCCTGATGCTGATCTAGAACCCTGCTGCTGGTCTAGAGCCCAGCTACTGATCAAGAACCCTGCTGCTGCTAATCTAGAACCATGCTGCTTCTGCTGTGTAGCAATGCGGATCTAAAACCCCAATGCTGATCAAGAGTCGTGGTGCTGATCTAGAACCCTAAAAACCCTGATGCTGGTCTAGAACCATGCTGCTTCTGCTGTGTAGCAATGCGGATCTAAAACCCTGATGCTGATCAAGAGTCGTGGTGCTGATCTAGAACCATAAAACCCGGATGCTGATCAAGAGCCCTGCTGCTGATTTAGAGCCCAGCTACTGATGATCTAGAACCCTAAAACCCGGATGCTGATCATGAGCCCTGCTGCTGATCTAGAGCCCAGCTACTGCTGATCATGAGCCCTAAAACCCGGATGCTGATCTTGAGCCCAGCTACTGATGATCTAGAACCCTGCTGCTGTATTGGCCCGCTGATGTAAAGCCCTAAAACCATGATGCTGATCATGTGCCCTGGTGCTGATCTGGAACCCTGCTTGTCACGTCTGGTCTAGTCTTCAGGCCTTGTTCTGACCCGACACCTTTGTGTATTAAGCTAAACTTTGTGCGATTCTTCACAGCCGGAAGAACCAGCACCAGTGCAGCGGCGAGTGTTACGCCGCGGCGGGAGGCGGGACAACAGAGCGCGGTACAGACCTCGTTTCCTGCTCCCTTGGTGCAGCGGCGTGTTCAGGTACGTGACGGCGCTCTTCTTCCTCTGAAACACACAGACACTCGCGCGTTTAACCACCCATGCGGCCACTATAACATTTCAGTTTCGCGTCCTGCGACTTATAATCTGGATCTTCGTGTCGGTAGAACATTCTCTTCCGGACAACCACCTGAGCGGACGCGTTTTCTTCCCTCTCTGCACTGCTCATCTTTTGCCGAAGGCTTTTGTCTACTCTCTTTTTGTTTTCAGAGCTCTGCTGGTTCTGCTTTTGAAGGAAAGTATGGAAATCCTAAATTGGTCACGGAGCGCTTTGGACAAGATTTTTTCCCAAAAGAAGGAACCGCTTTGCCCTCAAGGGACATTTACCACTGGGCACGTCCGAGAAATGGGGCTTGGTCTGCCTGGAACTGTTGTCCCTTGAGGAGGTGGAAGATCTGTATCTCTTTTGGGCACTTTTCATCAAATTGGAACTGATTGGAGGTGCCTATACGCGCCTGGTGTATCAACGGAACAGGAAACACGCGAGTGGCATTTTGGCTGCCCTGCCGAATGCGGAGTCAAAGAAAATCCTGGAGGCGGCGATTGTGCGGTCATCATAGTTACATCAGCAGATGGCTCGAATCGAAGGACGGAGTAATTCCATCTCAGCCCGTGCCAAGGATGGACAGAGACGTATGGATAACATCGAGAAGCAGATCGATTATCAGCTGGCTTTGTCGATGGGACATTCTGCCAGACTTGAGATGTCCAAACTACTACACGTGGAAAGAAACGTGTGTCCTCAGTGACTGTCACAATTGACTATGGATCTAAAATTATCCGAAATTATACTTTTGGCTCGCTTTCTAATCTACGATTATTGATGGCGGGATTCATAATCTGAATGTGGCAAAGAAACGAGGGGGTGCTGTGGCTTGGTGGCTCTACCTCGGGCTCGAACACTGCTCCGCTGTACACCGGGTTCGCCGTCGTCCTCCGCTTGCGCTCTTGTCTTCTGCTCTGGATCTCTGCGGAGAAACGACAGGCCGGATTACACGAGCGGCTGAGGGCGCGGTTTGACGCGGTCGAGGATTTACCTTCCAGGTGATCGTGCGTGACCAGCCCGAGAGACACCATGAAGGCCAGTTTCTGCAGGGGAGAACGTTCATCAGGCGTCTCCCGTGTTCAGCAGGCTCAAGTTCTGAGCATTTGTAAGGCGCTTTTCACAGTTTTAACCGTCTCAAAGCGCACGTGTGAATACGTAAGAGGATTGTTGCTTTTTATCCACTTGATCGTCTGATTGTTGGTGTGAGTAAATGGCTGTGTCTGCGCTTTGAGACGGTTAAAAACTAATTGCCTTAGGAAATGCTCAGAGCTTGAACTATGATCATCACTAAGACTATGACAAAGACAAGTGTCAGTGTGTGTGTGTTAGACATTCTGCGATTGGCTCCAGCTCCCGTGACTCAGACAAGGAGGAGCTTTAGAAGATCGATTAACGGCACACCAATCCTACTGAACATCCTCGGCAGATTGCGAGTGACCCCACGACCTCAGCGACGTACCTGTGGACTTTCCTCGCGCTTGGCCTTCACGGGAAGAGCAGGAAGAGGCGGCGACGACGAAGTGGGCGTGCCCACGGCCACCTGCTCCTGAACAGCCTGCAGCTTCACAGTCTGAGGACCAGAACCAGCGTGAGCAGCGGGAGCCGCTGGCCGAGGCAGCAGCCGCTCTCACCTTGGCGTCCGAGTTCAGGTTGGTGATCTGAAGCGTCTGGGCCGGACCGATCACGATGCCCGTGACGGCGGCGCCCGTCTTGTCGATGGCGGCGCACTGCTGCCCGTTGACGATGCGCACCTGGTGTATGGGTCCGGCCGAGGGAGGCAGAGAGGACGTGAGTTTGGTGGCAAGCAGGAGCGGGCGCTGGATCAGTGGAGCCGCCACCATCGGGGGAGGCGGAGCCGGAGCGATGGGGACGTTGTTGGGGACGGGGGGCTTCGGTCGGACCTGCGGAAGAGCGACAGCGGCGGTGAGGAAGAAAGGTGACGGGAGGACGCTCGCGGAAGCCATGCTGGGAAAACGTCTGCCGCCGTGAAGCTGGGGGGGGGGGTCAACCTGATCAGCGGGAAAAAGAGCGGGCGACTTGCAAAGGGAGGAGCAGAGCGAGCACGTTGGGTAACAGTGTGCCAATGTGGTATGACTGGTGAAGGTTTGAGAGTGAAGAGGCGAAGCAGTGCAGAGCGCCACACACACCCTGGGCTCTCTGCGGACGCTGTGAGGAGCTCACACACTCGAGAGAGACACTCGACTCAGACATCAGTTAGCGCCAATGAACCCAGAGGATTAGACCGAACGCTCAAATCACACGCCGGGAATTGTTTTGGACCAGGGGTGTCAAACTCTTTTCACCAATGACTTTGTGATGTTAGCGTGCCTCCTCTGGCACCAGAGTGTCGGGTTCTCCCTAGGTTAGTTCCTCTCACCCTGCCAGAGAGGTTTTGTTTTCCTAGCCACTGTGGCGTTTTAGCTTGCTCTTCTGCTCATAGCTCATAGTCTTAACACTGATGAACAATGATTTTTTTAACACAGATAAATAATGGACATTTTTCTTTTTAAAGACTTTTTTCCCCTAATTCGCATAGTGACTTTGCGTTGGACTCGGCCTAAGAAAAGTCCTATATAAAAAATTAAACTTGAACACCGTGGGCCACATACGGCCTAGTGAGGTGTCAAGTGGGCCGGACCAATGAAATTGTACCATACTCTGCTACAAATAACCAAAAAATAATGTCTTTCCTTTGTTTGGGTGTAAAGAAGCACAGGAACATTAGGAACATGTTGAAATTTAACGTACTGTCCTTCTACAAAACATTCCATGAATTACCTCATATTTCCTTAGAAATATCTCTGTAAATTAATAGGACGTGGTCCATTTTTTTTTGAAAATTCTACACTCTTTTACCGCTTTATTCCATTTGGATAACGACTGTTTGACTAATGAGTGTATAGAACAGAGGTAGAGACCAAGGTCTTCAGTCCGTCTCAGTGATACGGCGTTGTACTCTGATGAAAACAGTGCGGATAATCCATGAAATGCAGCCATTTAAAAATATTTAAAGCCTTTAATGCATTTTTATTCCACTTTCAAATTACTCTGTGGGCCTGATCAAACCTCCTTGGGGGCCGGATCCGTATATGTTTGACACCCCTGTTTTAGACAGTATTAACAGTTTGGGACCAACGCTTCGTCAAATACAAACTCCAGTGTGTAAGCACCCAGACGCCAAGAAGAAGAGCAGACGAAACCACAGCAACAGCCAAAGCTGGACGGACCATCGGGGCGGAGGACCAGCGGGTTCTGGGCGTCTCTGAGGAGCAGAAACCCTTCGCTGTAGCGCCGCAGCCCTCTCGTGGTGTGAGGTGGTAACGCGTGGGTGGAGGGGAGGGGCGTGGCCGACAGAGACGCACCTGTGGCTGTAAGGTGGGCCGAGGCGTCAGTCTAGGAGGAGGGACAAACTGGGGGACTTTGATGGGCTGGGCAGAGGTGGTGGTGGTGGTGGTGGCCTGGACCTGCGACGAAGCCAGCCGTCAGGCGATGGGAAATAAAGAGAAATTCATCAACCCGTCACACCACACACCACTGCCGAGCACATCGCAGAGCTCAAACACACAGACAGAAGTAGGTGGACAGCCTCTGGAGAGCTGAAGAGATGGGGAGGAGGTCAGGGCTCCGTCCGCGGCCCACTGTGGTTCTTCAAACACCAAAGTATCCGCAACCGCGCCCGAAAACAAATGCGCTCGAGATATCGAAATAATAATTCGGGACTAAAAATTGACGTGACGTTCTTTTCAGCCAAACATACATTTTAGCTTTTGTTGCCAATTTTGTCACAAATTGATTATGGACTTAAAAAAATGAAAAGCGCGTAAATTAGAAGTGTGTGTAATCCGACTGACTAATCAGCGAATAGATCCAGTGTCGGTGTTCTGAGACGCGGCTCCGGTGACGGCTACAACGCAACGGAAAATACACAGTTAAAAACTCCGCCCGGCCCCGCCCACCTCCACCAGCAGCTGTAGCCACACACTTCATGTCCATACAGGTAGAGTGCTTCTAGAAGCTGCATCTACCACTAGTTCAACACAAGTTCAACCCAACTGATCATAAACCACAGTAGAAGTGAAGAACGCGCAATGGCGGCGATTCACTCACGACGATCAGGTTCTTGGAGACGATCCGCGTGGCGGTGTCGGCGTCCTGATTGGGTAGTTTGATGGGCGCGCTGTGGGAGTCGGGGTTGGCGGCGGCTCTGGCGGGGTTGCTGATGGCAGTGACCATGGCGACCGTGGGCCGTTGCGTAGCCATGGAGGCAGGCAGGGTAGAGGTGGCAGCTTTCAGCACGAGAGGTAGAGTCTTCGCCGTAATGACCGGCGTCACGGTGAGAGTCTTCTAGTGGTGGAGAGAAGACGTGAACACGGGGGAAGAAAAACTTTCACGTTGACCGAAAAAATTGGTTTAATAAAAAGCAGGGATGTCAAAGTTAACGCGTTAACTCGTGCAATGAATTAAATTAGTTTGTCGCGTCAAATTTTCAGTCAAAGAATCAAAGACTCTTTAATTCTGTAATGCAGTGACACACTTTTGTCAGTCAAAATTGCACTATTGTATTTTGGCATTGGACAATTATATTTTTATTTTTATCTCGTCACAATTGCATTATTGTTTTTGCACAGTTGTACTTTTGCACAACCTATTTATTGTTGTTTCTTTTTTTTTTTTCTCTTTGCTGTTTGCATTTTTGCATTCACTGTTGTCTTTTAAATTGTCCTTATTTGTTTCTGTTTTTACTACTGCTGTACACAAAAATGTCCCCTAGTGGGATTAATAAAGGGTTATCTTATCTCATCTTAAATGTTATCAGTTGATAATGAGTACGTGTTGGTATTCTTACCTCGTTGTTACTTTACGTATTTGTCATGCTTATATTGTAGACTTTTTATGGAATACTCTTTACAATGGAAATATTATGTTATAATTAAATAATACTGTATAAGCACTAAATTATATTACAGTATTCCAACGAGTGTTTATTTTGTGTTGAGCTTACATTAATTGACATTTTACTCTTCAATATTCAATATTAAAAGCTTCAGTTAATTATTTGTTTAATAACAATTCATTTAATGATAATAATAAATTGTATATTATATACTTTTCAATTATAATAACTGATGATAATAATTTTTATTATTATTTGCAATTAATCGTGATTAATCGCGATTAATTCGGTTGGGGAAGTGCGATTAACTAGTTTTTAAAAATTAAGGGGCAATCTGGTGGCAATTAAACCCAACCAGGTGAGTGATGCTTCTGCGGGCGCTCTGATTGGCCCCCGTGTGGTGTACCTGTGGCGCCCCCTGGTGGTGCGGGGGGGCGGCGAGGGTCTGCGCAGACGGGCAGATGGGGGCGAGCAGCAGGGTTTTGGCGTCGGCCTGCAGCTTGTTCTCCGGCTCCTGCTTCACCAGCAGCTCCTTCCGCAGCTGCTCCACCACTTTTTTCTGAGAAGAAACGAGGCGTCGC
>MU204173.1:161725-171883 GCA_017309775.1 Paedocypris sp. Pulau Singkep | reverse complement strand
GAGAGTGTGTGTGTGTGAGTGTGTGTGTGTGTGTGTGTGTGTGTGTGTGTGTGTGTGTGTGTGTGTGTGTGTGTGTTTAAGAGAGAGAGAGAGACAGAAAGAAACAGGAGGGGTGAGTGAGCACAGAAATGCGACCAGTTCAAACTAGTTCAGCAAGAGACAGAGAGAGAGAGAGTAAGAGAGAGAGAAACAGAGTGACACACACACACAGACAGAGTGAGAGTGTGTGTGTGTGTGTGTGTGTGTGTGTGTGTGTGTGTGTGAGAGAGAGAGAGAGAGAGAGAGAGAGAGAGAGAGAGAGAGAGAGAGAGAGAGAGAGAGAGAGAGAGAGAGAGAGAGAGAGTGTGTGTGTGTGTGTGTGTGAGTGAGAGAGAGAGAGAGAGAGGCTGAAGACAGGCACGCGCTCGCAGCACAGCATCGTATTCACAGCAATAAGGCAAGTACATCTTCATCGCTCTGTACAAACGCCATTTTATTAACGCGTTGTTTATCTCAGCTGCTGTTAATCTCCGCGACTGACGCGCGTGTTAGTAAACCGGAACCTGCTCGTGTAACACATTCCGAACAATGAGGGATTCCGTGTTTGTTTGTGATCGGAGGCTCGTGCGCGCGCACGCTGACGGCGCGTCACAATCAACCGTTAAATCAGGCGTTATATCGTCTCTGATATCGACAGACAATCAAAACCGTTAGATGCGCGCGCGACCGCAAACGACGGTGTCGGGCACGCGCCTCACGTCGGTTGTGGAAGACGCGAACGTGAAGGTGTGTGAGTGATGCTTCAGACTGAGCAAAACAGCTCCAGATGTGAGGAGGAGGAGGAGGAGGAGGAGGCCTGCAGGAAGTCCTCGAGATGTTTCCATCACGGTCCCGCGTCCACAGAGCCGTTTTTGTCCTCCCATGCAAATCTCCCTCCATTCAAAGCGTCGGGCCTTCCTCCTCCTCCTCCTCCTCCTCCCCTCAGGAGCCAGCAGGGGGTCTGTGTCGGGCCGAGATGCTGCTTTGTCTGGAGGCAGTGAAGTGGACTCCTCCGAAGCTCTTTGAGTGCTTGGCATCTCTGAGACTGGGGCCACTGTGGCCCCGAGGAGCCTTTCATCCGCGGCTGAAGAATCACCCTGAAAGGAAGCCTGTTCTAATGGAGGCAGGAAAGAAACCAAAGAGGTGGATGCTGGAGCGCACAGAGATCTTTTATGTACCACAAACACACACACACACACACACACACACATTATATGTCTTCATATTAATTATATATTAATATAATTTTATATAATGGTATATAATATATAACTTTTAATTATATATTATATACACACAAAATCCACAGAAAATGACTATTACTCGCTCGTTATTTCTGGGGTAAAAAAAGTCATAAAACTCCGCCACAATATTTGTGGTAATGTTTATTCAAGCGTGTTCTCTAGATTTCTTAAGGCTAATGTAAAATGCCGTGATTACCCTAACACTTCCTTAATATGCTCGCATATAAAGTACGAAGTAAAATTCTTTTTTTCTACTGTCCGGGTTGAAAATGTTTAAATTAGGGCTGACAAACGATTTTTTTTAGTTAATCTAGTTAAACTAGTTAATTGCATCTTCTCTGACCAGATTAATATCGCGGTTAATCGCAATTAAATGACTGAAGCTTGTAATATTGGACATTTGAGGTGTAATATGTAAATTAATGTAACCTTAACACTAAACTGTAATATAATTTAGTATCATTTTTGTTATATTTTGCAATGTTTTTTTTCTTTTTTGCAATGTTTTGTCAAAATTGAAAAAAGTCAATTTTGGTGTTACATATGTGTTTTCCATCTATTGAAAGTTTGAAGTACATATTTATTTACGTTACACTTCTAATAATAACAGGACGTTGTGTTTTTTTAATTAAAAAAAAAAAAAAAAAATATATATATATATATATATATTAAATATATATATATATATAAAGCTTCAAAAAGAATGTCTGTTTTTAAAAACAAGAGTAAGTAAATACTGTGTTGACTGTTTATATAACAGAGCTAGTTATTAGCAGTTGAACAGGAACTGTGTCCGTGTCCTCTGAGAGGGGAAAAGTAGGTCAGTGTCACAAACACTTTGCGCCTAAGTGACAACACCTGAACTCAACGACTGAGAGCTGCTGATCTTAATGAGCCGCACCTGAGGACAGGCTTCCTTTTTTTAAAAAACGTAAATACTTCTCCGCCTCCGTTTTTCGCTTCTCTCACGTTTTCTGTGCGTTTCTCCTTCAGTACGAAAGCACGACACAAACCGGGGCGCCACAAGCGTATGACACGTGTTATAAAGCCACGACGATTTATGTTCCTCTCGTGGCGTGTGTTTCAGGATGCAGAGGTTCTTGTCCACGGCGCTGCCGCTGCTCCTGCTGCTGGTGTCCGTGATGGACGCGGAGGCCAGTCAGAAGAAGAGAGGTGTGTGTGTGTGTGTGTGTGTGCGTGTGTGTGTGTGACGCTGTTCTCCGTCCGAGCAGAGAAGGCTAAAGGAGAGGGCGAGTGCAGCGACTGGCAGTACGGGAAGTGCGTGCCCAACATCGGAGACTGTGGTGCCGGGATCCGCGAGGCCACCTGTGCCCAACAGACCAAGAAGACCAAGTGCAAAGTCCCGTGCAACTGGAAGAAAGACTTCGGCGGTGAGACCACTGTGAAGTGACACACACACACCCACCCGGAGCAGTGGGCAGCTTCAGTCGTGGTGTCGGGGGCTTGTGTGGGTCCGTGTCTGGATCAAGACACTCAGTTGTAGAACCAACCGACCGAGACTAGAACCTGTGTGACAGATCCAGCTCTCGATCGCTGGAACACGACTGACAAGAAAGAGGAGGGAGAGAGAGAGTGAGTGACAGAGCGAGAGAGTAACAGAAAGAGCAAGTGAGAGTGACAGAGAGAGACAGAAAGAGAGAGTGAGAGCGAAAGTGCGACAGAGTGAGAGTGACAGAGAGAGAGAAAGTGAGAGCGAGAGTGAGACAGAGAAAGAGTAAGAGACAAAGCAAGAGAGAGTGAGACAGAGTGAGTGACAGTGCGAGAGAGAAAGAGAGAGAGCGAGAGTGAGGTACAGAGAAAGAGTGAGAGAGCGACAGTAACAGAGAGTCAGAGAGCGAGAGAGTGACAGAGAAAGAGCAAGTGAGAGTGACAGAGTGAGAGACAGAAAGAGAGTGAGAGCAAAAGTGCGACAGAGAGAGACACAGCGAGAGTGAGGTACAGAGAGTGAGAGAGCGAAAGTGACAGAGACAGTGAGAGACAGAGTGACAGAGCGTGAGAGAGACAGCGAAAAAGTGAGACCGAGAAAGATACATAGACAGTGAGACAGAGTGAGAGAAATTGTGAGAGACAGAGAGACGAAGGAGAGTGAGAAAAAGACAGAGCGAGAGACAGAAAGAGACAGAGAGCGAGACAGAGAAAGAGAGACAGAGAAAGAGAGTGGGTGACAGAGAAAGAATGAGAAAATAAGAGAGTGACAAAGAGGGAGAGAGAAAGAGACAGAGCGAGAGACAGAGAAAGAGTGAGAGAGAGAGGCATATAGGGTAAGTTATAACCAGGATCAGAGGCAGACAGACAGAGAGAGAGAGAGACAGACAGAGAGACAGACAGACAGAGAGAGAGACAGACACACACACAAAGAGACAGAGAGAGAGAGAGAGAGAGAGACAGTTGGAACAAGGATCTGATGGAGTGTTTGCTCCTCTGGTGTCGTTTCAGCCGACTGCAAGTATAAGTTCGGCCGCTGGTCCGAGTGCGACACCACCACAGGAACCAGGAGCCGCTCCGGGACGCTGAAGAAGGCGCTGTTCAACATCCAGTGTCAGGACACCATCGTCGTGTCCAAGCCCTGCACCCCCAAAAGCCCCCGGCCCAAGGGAGCAGACAAGAAGAAAGGCAAGGCCAAGGAGAACTAGCCCCGCCTCCTGGCCACGCCCTGGTGTCGTCATAGTAACCGCTGTCGTGAGTGTCGTCATGTGATCTGCTAGCGTTGTGTAACACTGCATGAGTGAATTAGGCGCTTTGATCTGGTTTAACAAGCGTTTTTACGCCCGTCTGCACGCGGCCCGCGGGGGGGGGGGGGGGGGGGTACTGTCACCGCACTAACCAATCAAATCACAGCTTGTGAATAAACAGACGTGTATTTTCACCGCGGCCGCCTGGTTCTTTAAAAGCCTTGTGATGATGATGATGATGATGGTGAGAGAAGAGTGACACACACACACACACACACACACACACACACATTGAGTGTTTTCCACCGTCTGCTTTTATTTCAACTGATGATCCTCCGACACGGGAGACACGGACCCTCGTCTTCACATGATGAGGCGCACACACACACCGTTCAGCTCTGAATAAATATCTAAACACACACACACACACATTCAGGCGTCTCACACGTCAGTTCTTGCGTAAGCGTGACATCCTCGGCGTGTAAGGCTACAGTGTCAATAAAGCGTCGCGCACACACACACACACTCTGTCACAATCATTCGACTTCTCGCACAGGAAGTCTGAACATCTCCTACTTCACCACGTTCCGGAAAAATCCGCCCGAGCAGGAGACGCCTGCAGAAATAAATAAAGCGCGACGGCGCCGGAGAGAACTCGTTAAAAACGTCGGAAAACAAAATAAAAAGGTGTGCGCGACATTAGCCACGCCCCTTTTCTATCCCGACAGATGAACGGAAACCGCTGCGAGCGAATGAGCCGCACGCCGGTCACACGTCATCGATGATGCGGCAAACCGGTCCGGGGCGTGTCCGCGTCTTCTGGCACTCTGATTGGCTGGGAATCCCCTGCTCGAGCGTGTGGGAAAATTCAAGTATTGTTTCTCACAGCTGATCCCGCGGAATGACGAAAACAAGGGCGGGGCCTCAGGCGGAAGCGGTTTCCCCGTTTAAGGCCAGAGTGGGAGGAGCTGAGGCGTTGTGGGCGTGGCCTGGACTATCTGCCGTACAGGTCGTCGCTGTATTCGCGGCTGGGGCCTGGCTCCTCCTCCTCCTCGTTCCCCCGCTCAGTCACGTTCAGGCCGCTGACGTCCATGGCACTGGCCACACCCTCGGGGCGGGGCATGAAGGAGGGCCCGGGCGTGTCCGAGGGCGTGGTCCTGACGGGCGTCTGCGAGCCGCGGTGGATGCGGTGACTGACCACGATGTTGTTCCCGAAGCCGCCCATAGACGCCATAGTGGTGCTGCGCTCACGCTGAACCACCGCAGTCATGCCACCCTCCGCCATCAGACGCCTGATACGAGCCAGAGCATCCTCACCCGCTACTGACTCAGAGTCACCTGACACACACACACCACACACACATCATCATCATCATCATCAGTGAGTGAGTGAGTGAGAGAGAGAGTGTGTGTGTGTGTGTGTGTGTGAGAGAGATAGATGTGTGTGTGTGTGTGTGAGAGAGAGAGAGATAGTGTGTGTGTGAGCAAGAGATAGAGAGAGAGGTAGTGTGTGTAGGTGTATGTGTGTGTGTGTGAGAGAGAGAGAGAGAGATTGTGTGTGTGTGTGTGAGCAAGAGATAGAGAGTGAGAGATAGTGTGTGTAGGTGTGTGTGTGTGCGAGAGAGAGTGTGTGTGTGTGTGTGTGTGTGTGTGTGTGTGTGTGAAAGAGAGAGAGAGATATAGTGTGTGTGTGTGAGAGAGATATAGTGTGTGTGAGAGAGAGAGATAGTGTGTGTAGGTGTGTGTGTGTGTGTGTGTGTGTGTGTGAGAGAGAGAGAGATATAGTGTGTGTGTGTGTGTGTGTGTGTGTGAGTTACTGTGATAGGCGCTGGTGGAGCTGGTCAGGGGCGGTTCTGATGTCAGCTGATGGGGGGCGTGTCTGCTGGAGTCGTCCGTCTGAACCGCTGAAACCAGGAGGACGGAGCAGCAGTGAGCGACACACACACACACACACACACACACTCACTGTGTCGGGAAGCGTGTGTGTTCTGGAAGGCTCCGGCGGGCCGAACGTCCGTCTGCGTCTCTGCGTTGTGCAGCCGCACCGTGAGCGTCTGCGTGCCCTGTGATGTCACAGAAGGGGCGGGGTTTCGGGGCTGCAGGCCGATGGCGTTCATGAGGCCCAGGTCGCGGTCCAAGCGCCAGCCGGACCTGCTGCTGCTGCGGGACAGCGAGAGGGGGGGTCAGTGGGTCAGGGGTCAGAGGTCGAGCGGGGTGATGCGGGTCACTGACCCCGCCCGCTCCAGGCCGCGTGTCCGGCTGCTGCCGCCGCTGCTGATGCTGAAGAGAGAGTCTGAGCTCAGCTCCACCGGACCCTCGCCCTCGCTGCGGAAGTCCCTGTGAGGGGGCGTGTCAGGGGGCGTGTCACGTGACGCATCAAACACACACACACACACACGAGCTGCACAATTCTGAGATGGAATGAGAATCGCAATTTGTTTGCTTAGAATGAAAATCACGATTCTTTCTGGATGTTTTATTAATTTAAATATTTAACACTGAAAATCAGGTTGTCAAGCAGCAATATAATAACACGTATTACTCTTTGCTTAAAATGTAAATAAATGGAATGAAAACTAAAATGTAAAAGTAATGTAAAAGAAAAAAATAAATAAAATCACCATTAAACGTAATAAAAATAAACATTCCAAAGAACAGCTTTATGTACAAAATTATTAGCTGTTTTAAAGCACTTTTGAAATACTTATCAAACAACTATTATTTTAGGGGGCAAATAATTGTCTAAAAAACTGTAGATGTTGTTGCTGAATGTAAACACACACACTTCAGAATAAAATCCTTGTTCAGGTAGTAAAATGTTGGAGTTGTTGTACTTAATCATTCATTCTCCCCGTTTATTTATCATTATTATTCATTTTTTTTAAACTCGACTGCTGCCTGACTCACATACACTAGTGCAGGTAATTAGCGCGTCTGATCGCAGCTGCGCAAAAGCCCAGGTGTGCGTCACGTGCTTCCCGCGTCATCACGCCCGCGAGAGGCGCCGCAAAATACGGCAGAAATAACGCGAGATCATCTTTCCTTTGTAATATTTAAACGATCGATCCGCTGAGTTCCGTTGGATGCGCGCGTGAGCGGGTGAGACGAGTAGTTTTTGTCAGACCACTCGCGCGCGGATCAAGCGAACCTCCGCAGATCGATCAGAGAGTTATAATAGACAGAATCGTATAAATGCTGGAAATATCGGTTTGATTTTTGACAATTTTACTCTTTAGAAATCAATACATCTCTATCACAGTTGATGAATAGCAAAACAAAAGTAAAATACACAACTCTTCAAAATGACTCCAACAAATGAGATACAATCTTTCATGTTGATTTCTGATAAAAATAGTAAAATCTTTTGTGGTAAAACGTTCTTAGAAACATCTGTTAAAACATTTCCTGAATAAAACCGTTGTCTAACATCACACAATCAATCACAGTCAATTAAAATATGCTTTACAGACAGTACATTCCCACATCGATCACAACAAATCGTGCAGCTCCACACACACACACACACACACACACACACACACACACACACGCGGCTCTACTCACACGGGGCGGCAGATGACCAGGTCGCCCTTGTTGGTCCCGTAGGCCAGACCCAGGCCGGGCTCCGGCAGCCAGCGGGCGGAGTTAATGCTGATGTGTCTCCTCTGGTCCGGAGCCATGGGGTACACCACGTTAAACATCATCTGAGGAGAGAGGCGCGGTCAGGGCGGGGCAGAGGGTGTGGTCAGGGCGGGGCCGAGGGGGCAGGACTGCCAAGAATGAAGTATTGGAAAGACTTGACCATTATTATGTTGGGGTCAAATTGACCCGTTTTCGAAGTTTAAAAATATTGTAAAAATACTGTTTCACTTTGAAGCTTCTCCTGCTTGTGTTATTTGGTGGAATAATCATGTAAAAAAAAAATAATGATTCAGTTGACATATTTGTAACGACCACTACATGTTTATATTACAGTGATTGGGTCAAACTGACCGGTGTTAAAACAAAAAAAAAAAGTTAAATAAAATGTGTATATATATATATATTAAGTATTTTTTTTTCCAATTTGTGACTTCTCCTGCTTGTCTTAGTTAGTGTAATCTACATATAAACAAATAATGTTTCAGTTTTTAACATATTTGTAACGCCCGCTACATGTTTCTGTTACAATGATACAAAGACAAAACAGTTCAAAAGAGTCAGAAAGATCAAATACTATTCGTTTCTTTGCAACAATGAGACATAAACGGTGTCACACACACACACACTGTGACTAAAACTGCAAAAAAATTAATCTTGTTATTTTTTTGCTTATTTCAAGAAAAAAGGACTTGAATTTACTAGCTTAAAAAAAAATGCTAATTTTGACGTTTTAAACTAAATTCAGACAGTTTTTTGTTTAAAAACGGAACTTCCAGAAACAAGAAACGCCAAGTAAGATTTTCTCATTTTAAGAACACAATGTTTCTCAATCTAAGAAACTAGCTAGTTTTTCGTATTAAAGCCAATGAGAACAAGAACTGAAATGCAGAAACAAATCAACCGTGTGACGAGATTTATTGTCTGGATTCGAGCCGCCCTACCAAGTAAAATTTTCTGATAATTTTACCTGATTTAATTTTTTTTACTCATTATCTTATTTCTTATTATTACTGGTCATAGCCTCATAGCCTGAACAACGATGTACAATGGCCATTTTTCTTTTTCAACTGACTCTTTTTCGCCTTTTTATTCTTTTTCAGTGACTTTGCGTTGGTCTGGAATGAAGAAAAGCGCTACATAAATAAACCTGAACTTGTTTTTTCACGTGGAGGTTTTTGCCGCGTATTTACATAATAAAAGTCCCCGTGTCAAACCGCCCCCGGGACATGAATGCCGTTCCTCTGATCACGTGACTCACTCTGATGGACGTCTCGCCCCCGTGCGGCTGCTGCAGGCGGAACACTTGCGCCACCATGTGGTCGGTGGTGGGATGGAGCAGGATGCGTCTGGAGGCCAGTCCCACCATCACGTAGCAGCCCACGGGAGACAGACTCACGGAGATGGCGTTGGGGCCTGAAACACACACACACACACACACACACACACAAATAAATGACGACAAGTGCCAAAGTCAACATTTCAAAACACATCGGTAGAAAATTAACCCATTTTATCACAAACTGAGGAGTCGGACTGTGAAGCGGATTCCTATTAAGTGTGTTATGAGGAGTTATGAGGAGAATAATTTGCGTGAAGTAAAAAAAAAAAAAAAAAAAATCCGCAGCTACGGAAAAAGACGTTGTGAAGGCCTCACTATCTTCTGCTCAGAGCTCATAGTCTGAACAACAACCAAATTTTTAAAACTCATAAAGAATCGACGTTTCTCTTTTTAAAAACGTTTTTTTTTTAATCCACGTAGCGTCTTTGCGTTGGTCTCGGACTAAGACAAGCGCTGCATGAATGAAACGGACATTGAAGGAGCTCTGAGGCCACACCCACCGCCCCGCCCACTCACCGAATCTCTTGGTGTAGAGCATCTCGCCCAGGTTGTGCGGGGCGAGCGAGTAGACGGCCAGCACGCCCTCGTCTGCGAAGCCCCTCTGGCTGCTGGGGATGAAGACGGCCAGAAGCTGCCCGTCCGCTGAGATGTCACAGCTGGCGTCGTTGTAGATCTTGCAGTGCGGCACCAGCACGTTGACGGAGGCTGAGAGGAAGAGCGACATCATCATCATCATCATCATCATCAGACAATGAAATATAATACATCGCTGTCACACACTCACACACCGTTTCAGTTGAGGACAAAAAAATGCACTCGACAAGCTGAAAATTGTCAAAATACGACAATAAATCTTGATATTTTCTCTTACAAGATGAATGAACTATGTTAGGATAAAGAGTGAGTGATGACTTTGCTTATTTCAAGAAAACAGGACTTAAATCCTACTTTTGATGATATTTCAAACTCTATCGAGACATTTTTTAAAGTAGACATTATGTTTTAACACAGAACTTCCTGAAATCAGGGCGAAGTCTTATTTTAAGAACACAGTGTTTCTAAATGTAAGAAACGAGCTACTTTCTTATATTAAAGCAAATGAATGACACCAGCACGTTGAAGAACGCTGAACGTTGATGAAGGCATCATCATCATCATCATCATCACCATCATCACCACCATCACCATCATCATCATCATCACCATCATCATCACCATCATC
>MU204173.1:125673-128173 GCA_017309775.1 Paedocypris sp. Pulau Singkep | reverse complement strand
TATCTCACCAGCAGCACACACTCTTTCTATCTCTGTCACACACGCGCACACCTACACACACACTCTCTCTCTCCCTGTCACACAAACACACTCGTTCTCTTTGTCACACACATACACACACACACACACACATATCGTCTCTCTCTCTCAAATCCCACACACAGACACACACTCTCTGTTTATCTCTCAAATAAAACGCAAACACACACACACTGTCTCCATCTCAAATCTCACAAACAGACACAAACACACACACAACATGCACACAATCAAACACACACACACACACACACACACACACACACACACACACACACATCTTCGCTGCAGCTGCTGTGAGTTTTACCATGACAACACTCGGCCTCAGCGAGCGGAGAATAGCGAGGTCACATGACTCACTCACTCGCTCGCTCAAAGCGGAGACGCTTCTCACTCGACACTTATCAATGAAAACACTCTCAGAAAAATCACACATGCAGCGAGTGAAAGACGTTTCCAGAAAACCAGAAATAGTCATTATATAATCATGTTTTAATATAGTACTGGAACAAAGAGACAGTGAAACAGGAGAAAAAGATGGAAGTAATAGAGAGAAAAAACTGTTGCGAGAGAGAATATTGATGAGATGAAGATGCAGACAAAAAAAACGAGAAAATAGCGAGAACTAAATAAAGAGGAAGATTTAATGAAGGGAGAGAAGTGAGAAAATATAGAAAATAAAGAGGGAAAATTAAACAGAGAAAGAAAAAAAAAATAAGAAAGACAGAGAGAGAGAGACAAAGACAGACAGATGGAGAGTGAAAGACAGAGAGAGGGAGGGAGAAAAACAGAGAGAAAGAGAGAATAAGATGAAAAGAGTGAAAGTGAGAGAGAGACATAGACAGACATAGAGTGACAGAAAATCAGAGAGACAGAGAAAGACAGATTAAGAAGAGAGAAAGAGTGAAAAGAGAGAGAAAGAAAGAGAGTGAAAGAGAGAGAGAGAGAAAGAAAGAGAAAATTAAAAGAAGAGAGATAGTGAGAGTGAGAGAAAGAGACATAGACAGACAGACATAGAGAGAGAGTGAGAGACAGAGAGACAGCCAGACAGAGAGCGTGAGAGAGAGCGTGAGAAAAAGAGAATAAGAAGAGAGAGAGAATGAGAGAGAAACAGACAGAGAGAAAGAAAGAAAAAGACAGGGAGACAGAAAGAGAAAGAAAGAGAGAATGAAACAGACAGAGAGAGAGAAAAGAAGAGAAAGAGAGACACAGAGAGAAAAGAAAGAGAAAGGAAGAAAGAAAGAAAGAGACGGACAGAGAGAGAAAAGTAAAAAAGATAGAGAGAGCGGTGTGTTGTCTCCTGACGGAGTGATGTCATTACTTCCTGAGCACTGCAATCTCGTTCTCGATCCCGCTTTCTTTTCCCCTCAGCGCTTTCTTCGGGATGCACTTCACCGCATACATCTCTCCGGTGGTCTTCTCCTGCGCCAGGACCACCTCAGAGAACGCTCCGCTGGAGGAGAGGAGAGAAACACCTCATCTGTCTGTCTCTCTCTCTCTCTCTGTCTGTCTGCCCACTCGTAGATGGACGCAGAGGAGAAAGATGAGAAATCACAACGCTATATATAGTAATACGTTTAACACACACACACACACGCGCACAGAGGGAGAGAGGGAGATGGACAGAGCGAGAATGTGGGTGGACAGAGACAGAGAGAAGGACACACACAGAGAGAGAGAGAGAGAGAGAGAGAGAGAGAGAGAGAGAGAGAGACAGACAGACAGACAGACACACAGAGACAGGGAGAAAAAGAGAGAGACACACACACAGATATATAGTAGAGAGAGAGCAAGCAAGAGAGAGAGAGACAGAGAGAGCCACGGAGATAGACAGAGGGAGACAGAGTGAAAGAGACAGAGAGAAATTGAAACAAAGACAGAGAGAGGTAGAGAGAAAGAGAGAGAGAGAGAGACAGATATATCTATGCATAGTAATACGTTTAACACACACACACGCACAGAGGGAGAGAAGGAGATGAGAGAGAGAGAGAGAGAGACAGATATATCTATGCATAGTAATAAGTTTAACACACACACACACACACGCACAGAGGGAGAGAAGGAGATGGACAGAGCGAGAATGTGGGTGGACAGAGAGAGACAGAGAGAAACAGACAAAGAGTTAGAGACGGAGAGAGAGAAACAGAGAGAAGGACAGAGAGAGTGACACACACACACACACACACACACACAGATATATAGTAGTAGTAGAGAGAGAGCAAGCGAGAGAGAGAGAGAGAGAGAGAGAGAGAGAGAGAGAGAGAGACAGAGGCATGGAGATAGATAGGGGGACAAAGAGAGTGAGAGACCAACAGACGAACATTGAGAGGCAGAGAGAGAAAGAGAGAAAAAGAAAGAAAGAGAGAGAGAGAGGATGATGTGATGCACGTGTTGAAGATGAAAATAACAGCAGCTCATTCGGGATAACGAGATTAAGATGGATGGAATCTAAGACGGTGTG
>MU204173.1:118173-120673 GCA_017309775.1 Paedocypris sp. Pulau Singkep | reverse complement strand
TCCGGAAGTTTCGGATCATCTGTCTGCGCAGCAGGTGGAAGTACTGAGCGGGCAGGGTGGGGTTGACCACGCCCATGTTCACCGTGTCTCCGTCCACGCCTTCTTCATTGCTGTCACAGAGCTGCAGACGAGAGCGTCAGGTGGGCGGGGCAGAGCGGGCGGGGCAGAGCGGGCACACACCTGTAGGAAGCGCTCGAGGCGGCAGGACGAATGCTCGGGCCCCGCCCCGTCGTAGCCGTGTGGCAGCAGGATGACCAGGCCGCTCTGCAGGAGCCACTTCGCTTCGCCTGAAACGCAGCACTCTCACTAGCCCCTTTCACACATACAGACATTCCCGGCAAAATACCGGTATGTTGCCGGCATGAACGTATGTGTGAACGGACAAATGCCGGGAAATTTGTTCCGGGAATATTCCGGCACGCATACTAGTAACGTTCCCGGTATATAGCCGGCATTCTGCTGTGGGTGAAAGCGGAGCGAAGAATCCCGGAATAAGGAAGCTGAAGTTCAGAACACGCTGACATCACCCACTGCTCTGAGCCAATCAGAATATTAAGGTGTGAGTCACGCGCTCAATGCTCGCGCGCTCATTTTGCGGGTCCAGCCGTTCAAAAGGTGTCGCGGGTGACGATGTCACAGAATATTCGTTCGCTGTTTTACAAATCACAGTCCGAAATTGGAATGACAGTGAAATCAAAGCGCTTCTAATAATTTGGGCGGATATATGAAACAATTCCGCCATTATATAAGGCGCAGCTGTTTAAAGCGTGTTGCCAGTTGATGATGTCACCGAAAATACTGGGATTTTGATCTGTGTGAAAGGTTCTTTTCCGTTAAAATGCGGGAATGGCAGCGCTTGTGTGAACAGTCTTTACCAGTGAAGTCGTCCTGGTATTTTTCCTGCATTTTACCGGCATTGCTGTGTGAAAGGGGCTTAGGTGAACAGACAAATACGGGGAAATTAGTCCCGCGAACGTTCCCGGTATATTGCCTGCATCCTGTGTGAAAGCGTAACGAAGATTTGAATGAATGACTTTATTAATCCCACTGAGAGGAAATTTCTTAAAATTTGTTACATTTCCGAATAAGCACGCAGAAGTTCCGTACGCGCTGACGTCGCCCACTGCTCTGAGCCAATCAGAACGTTCTGGCGCGGGTCACACGCTCATTACGCGCTTAGGCAGGTCCAGCCGTTTTAAAAAGTGTCGCCGGTTGAAGATGTCAAAAATTGGGTGAAAATACCAGGATTTTGAAAACGCTGTGTGAATAGTTCTTTCCCGGTAAATTGCGGGAATGTGACTTTAGCGGTAAAGTGGTTCTGGTATTCTTTCTGCGTTTAACCGGCATTGCTGTGTGAAAGAGGCTAGTAGTGCAGACTCCCTCAGACCCGAGGAGTCAGCACAGCAGAGACGGAATCAAGCGGACAGATACCGATATGACCAGCGACAGAGAGACATAAAGACACGTACACGAACGGAGAGACGGAAATCTAGCGAGACACGGGAGCTCTACCTCCAGAGAGGAAGGTGTCAAATATGATCTGAGCGCCGTTGAAGAAGTCTCCGAACTGAGCCTCCCAGATGGGCAGCAGCGTGGGCTGAGAGATGCTCATGCCGTACTCGAACCCCAGCACGGCCTCCTCCGACAGGGCGCTGTTACACACCTGAACCCACAGGTGTAAGGCACGTGAGCAAATGTACTTTGTTACTTTACTCAAGTATGTTTTTGGCTACTTCGTACTTGCACTGAGTATCAAAAATATGAGCGACTTTTACTCTCTACTCCACTGCATTTGTGATTGAGTAACTGTTCTTTTCACTCCACTACATTTGAACGGACACTTGTCGTCACTCGTTACATTGTGATTCATATATATCACGGTTAAATTCTTGGGCAGATGAGGTGATAGCGCCATCTACAGGCTGCTGACGACACTGGAAGCTATTTGTGACAATTAGGAACCAGGTGAACGTGATTAGAGAAAACCAGCTTTTGCCGAAGCTAGATAAAAATATTGGCCCTTTTTGATACTGAGGTCACTGAGAATCAGAAATTTTGCTAAGAATTGTATTTGTTTTTTATTTTGCCGGTTTGAGTTTGATTTGAGACTGACTTTTTGTTGTTGTTATTATTTATTTTGTTGCACCACTTTTGGAACATCGTGGTGTAAAATTTTGTCCCTGTAGGAAAAAAAACCTCATAACTCATATGAGTAATCATAACTCATAAATAAAGAGTTTGTTTTTCATATTTTTTGTGTTTTTTTTTGCCTAAAACCAGTGTGAGTAAAATACTTAAGTTATTTTATAATTCAGTCTCAAATCAAACTCAAACCGGCAAAATAAAAAACAAATACAATTCTTAGCAAAATTTCTGATTCTCAGTGACCTCAGTATCAAAAAGGGCCAATATTTTTATCTAGCTTCGGCAAAAGCTGGTTTTCTCTAATCACGTTCACCTGGTTCCTAATTGTCACAAATAGCTTCCAGTGTCGTCAGCA
>MU204173.1:90041-97798 GCA_017309775.1 Paedocypris sp. Pulau Singkep | reverse complement strand
TGGGCCTGAGCGGACTCTCCTCCAAAGCGGCTAAAGACGTGCTGGGTTTCCTGCGGGTGGTGCGCTTCGTCCGAATCCTCCGCATCTTCAAGCTGACCCGGCACTTTGTGGGCTTGCGCGTGCTAGGACACACCCTACGGGCCAGTACCAATGAGTTCATCCTCCTCATCATTTTCCTCGCGCTCGGAGTGTTGATCTTTGCCACCGCGATCTACTACGCAGAGCGCATCGGGAGGAACCCCAACGATCCCAACGCCAGCAGCGACACCCACTTCAAGAACATCCCTATCGGGTTCTGGTGGGCCGTGGTGACCATGACAACGCTTGGCTACGGAGACATGTACCCTCAGACCACGTCGGGCATGCTGGTGGGGGCGTTGTGCGCGCTGGCTGGAGTGCTCACCATAGCCATGCCCGTACCCGTTATCGTGAACAATTTTGGCATGTACTACTCCTTGGCCATGGCGAAACAAAAACTACCAAAGAAGAAGAACAAGCATATCCCGCGAGCACCTCAGCTGGGCTCGCCCAATTACTGCAAGTCGGCCGTCAACTCCCCACGACCCAGCAGCCACAGCGACAACTGGGGGGGGGGGGGGGGGGGGGGGGTGGCAAATTTATCATTTTAACATTTTTAGTTAAGATTTTAGCTTTTAATTAAGTATCTACCATTTAATAGTATTCATTTGTATATAGACACGCAAAAAAAAAAAACAGTTATACCAAAATATGAATATAAAGTGATTTAACATTGGACCTTACTGGAACCAATGTACTTTGAGGACGGACGTGAACTTTTGAACAAGGCTGTTGGTCCCTATGGTATTTGAAGTTTATTTTTACATAAAAAACAAAATAAAATACATAAAACAACGAAATTATAACTAGATCTCCAAAAACGGCAGTTAAGCAGCCACATAATTTTTTGTTGCGCTCCTGATTCAGTTATTACGGCGCTGAGTGTTCAGGCAATGTATAATGCGCTGAGCCACTTCACTCTTTTACTGATTCGTAATAAAGTATTTCTAATACATCTATGATAATTTAGCTTATATACTTTGTTTAGAGAACGTAACTGCTAAAACGTGATGTTATATTGAACTTTACAAAAAGCATCAGACTTTACTAAACTTTACTAAAGCGATTTCATTGCACTCAACATTGCAAAAATAAAACCATATTCTTCTAATGTTTGACTGGCTTTCGACCCGTCTAGTTTGGCCATTACTATAATAGTGTGTGAGTAAAGTTGTTGCTACAAGATTTTAACATTAAACGTTTTTTAACATACTTGTGGCACTAATCTGATTCCATACTTGGGCCTGGTACCACTTCATCCATGGACCAGCACCAGGGGTTGTGGACCACGGCTGTGGTGAATCCAAACAAGGTCACGGTTCCTCCTGTAATTTATTGCGTGTGACTGTAGATTTTAAGGTGAACGGCGAGGCCTCGAAAGCAGCTCTGGCCAATGAGGACTGTCCTCACATCGACCAGGCGGTGTCGCCCGATGAGGCCTTCAGCCCCGTGGAGCGCGAGCGGCCCTGCTTCCTGCTGACCTCCGGCGGAGAACGAGCCAATCACACGGGGAGCCGAGTAAGGAAGGGTACGTAAGCAGCCAATCACAAGCTAGGCTTCAGATCAGCGCAGGTGGAGCGGCTGTGGATCAGAAATGCCTTCTCAGTGTGAGGCTCCTCAGCTGTAGAACATCCCAGCGACTGCAGCAGAAACAGCTTCTCATGAACCTCCGTATGCTTTTCCAACCCGAGGACTGTTGGGTTCGAGTACTGTAAAGTTCGAGTAGCTCTGCACCCGTGCTTGTTTGCATGCGGACTCACGAGAAGTAGAAGGTTCTGGTGATGGTGAATGGCACAAGGGTTGCCGCATGGGTTACGGGGGCATGTGGTCACGTGACAAGAATCCAGCCAGTCACGAGCTCCTGATTGGCCGTTGGAAAGTGGTGTGGGCGGTGCTCTGAGTAGAACCCTCCCACATCTCCCAAAAAAACTCCCAGAGGTCCATCCTGACAGTTCCTGCTGAGCTGCGTGCCTGGCTGAGTTCTTGGGTGTCCCTGTGGATCACCCCACGCATGCAGTGGACGATACGGAGCACAGGCATGGAGGATGATGCTGTTGAGTCGGTGACCAACCTCAGTGAAGAGTGGGGGGAGGGGGAGGGGCTACTAACCAGATCTAACCTTCTCACACACACACTGCACACCACACACTGAGGTTTTACTGAAAGCCCTTTTTCTCTTCAAATGAAGGTTATGAAAAGCCATGGAGCCACAGCAGCTTGTCTGGAGGCGTGGCCTCTGTGTCGGCCCTGCCCTGCAGCCCGCCCTGTCTCATGCAGCAGGTCCACTCCCCCATCCCATCCATCCTGTAGCATGGACAACAAAACTAACCAATCAGAGGCCCTGGCTCCGCAGCGCCGAGACTCCTGCTCACACCGTCCATCCGTCCTCCATCCGACCTCATCGTCCGCTCACCTGCACCTGCCTCATAAACGCTCTCCTCCTTTTTTCACCCTTTCCGTCTTTTATCTTCCGCCGTTCTTTGATGGACTCGGCCTTCACGGTTTCTGTTATTTCCGCATTCCAGCCGCCACCCCCCCCCCCCTCTTCCCTGTCGTTTCCTTTCGCCATTTCCTCTCTCACTCGTCTTTTACCGTCATCCGTCTATCCTCCTCTCTACCCGCCTCCTCTTCCTCCAGCCCGAGTGTTGAAGCTGTGGTTTTTCATTAGGTGCCACGGGAGAAAAAGATGAAAATGGCTGTTTCATATACAGTAGTTTGAAACCCGTTAGCAGCGGCGCGAAGCACGTGAGGCGGCCGCGGTTCTAGCGCTGCACGTCGCCGCCGCGAAAAAGACCAAGTAAACCTCATCCGCATTTGCATGTCTTGCATGGGAACGCCGCAGAAACGATGTAAGTCTGACCCATACGGAAAAGTCCTTTGAACATGTAGCATTCATGCCTCTCCCCAAACCGTAATCCTTCCGCGAGTAGCAGCAGTTCCGACTCTTCACACGATGCAAATAGCGGACATGAAAAAAAAAAAAAAGCACTTTACATTTTTTCTTCATCATGTCCAGTTGACGTTTCTTTCCGTTCGTGGAGTGTTTCGAGCGCCGAGTCTGTAGCACATGAGGATATTTCTCCGTAGCCGATTACTTGGGGACAGGTATTTGCATGCACTTTTATGCAACGACTGTAAATATGAATCATGCATGGAATAAATTTTGTACTCAAGCTGCACATAGACTCTGTTCTTCTTTGCCTCCCCAGCGGCGCGGTCAGCTGTGTGTATGGCGTCTCTTTGACCTTTCACCCCGTCTGACACGCCCTTGCTCCAGTCTGGTTTAGGGGGCGGGGTTTAAAAAGCTCGGTGAAGGACACGGCGTCTTGAAAGGTCAAAGAGAGACGGTGACCTCGAGGCGGGACGTCCCGGAACAGGAGGGGCGGGCCCTGTTTCCAACGCATGAGCCGGGCATGTCTCAGCCAATCACAGCATGAGCCAGAGCATGGTAAAACGCGGCGTTTACCATGAGCCAGGTCGCCCGCTTGCACGACAGTCCCCGCCCCCGCCGCCAAACTCGGTTCCCGTGCTGTGGGCTTGGTGTATTAATACGCTGTTCCCTGTTGTTTGTTGTTGTTGTTTTCTCTCCGTGTTTCTGTAGAGAGTCGACGCGCCCAGCGAAGCCGCCGCCCGGCCGAGTCGGTGTGTGTAATGAACCATGGTGTACCAACCACTGTGTGTGTCGCCCGTAAAGCCACGACCCCGCCCTGACCTTAGCGTGTAGCCGTCACGCCGCTCTGTTGTGTTGCTGTCGTGCCGTGTGTTTTTATTCGCTGGTGTCTGTGTCGTAGGCGGTGCTTGTGTGTGAGTGTGTGTGTGTGTGTGTGCTGTGTAAACTAGAGATGGGCGAATCCATTCGTGTGTAGCGATTTTTAACCCCGGCCAAAAGACTCGCACATCGACGCCTCGTGAAGCGCGTTAACCAGGCGACTGTACGATTTTTTTTAACCGTTAGTGTGTAACAGTCACTTTTTGGAAAATTGAAGTTCCAGTTCAATTTTATTTATATAGCACTTTTCTTACTTCGAGACTAAGTCCCTGTGCGAATTAGGGAAAAAGAATAGTCTTTAAAGAAGAAAAACGTCTAGTATTTATCTGTGTTCAAAAACTAGGGAAAAAGAGTCCGTTTAAAAAAAACTAAGACCTCCAAGTGAGAACTATTGAATTCCAGGTGATGTCGTCATTCGTGGGGAAAATGCTGTCATGCACATTTTCCAATTGTAGTTACTAGTTTCTTTAGTCACTAGCCATAGGTTTTAAAAACTGAAGATACTTTATAAGATATATATTAGTGCTGTCAAAGTTAACGCGTTAACGCACATGATTCATTTTAAGTGCTTAATGGCGTCAATAATTTTTAACGCCATTAATCACAATTGCTTTTTTTTTTTTTACTTTCGGTTTGGCAACGTGCGCTGTCTCCAGGTGCGGCTCATTAAGATCAGCAGCTCACAGTCATTGAGTTCAGGTGTTGTCACTTAGTCGCAAAGTGACACTGACCTATTTTACCCCTCTGAGTGAGAAACACAGACACAGTTCCTTTTCAACTGCAAATAACTTGCTCTGTTCAAAAAGTCGAAGCTTTTGATTCATACGGATTAGATAAACAGAGAACATTTTATTTACTTACACTTGTTAAAAACAGACATTCTAAGCTTTATGTAGACATATGTTTTGTTAGAGTGATAAGTACTTAAGTTATAGTTAGTTTTGAGCTGACAAAGAGAAGGCAAAACATGCTTCACGTTTTAGTTGTATTATTATTTTTACAAAAAACACAGCATCCTGTTTTTATTAAGTGTAACCTAAAAAAAATAATGTAAGACAAAAATTTACTTTTTGTGTGCTTTGAGGGTTAAAAAACAAAGACTAAATATGTTAAATATGTGAATAAAATATTTTGCGATTAATCACGATTAATTTGGTCAGGGAAGTGCGATTAACTAGTTAAAAAAATTAACCATTTGACAGCCCTAATACATATATACATTTACACATGCGTACATGTATACATTTAGTTACAATATAGAAATATTGCTATTTTATATTGATTTACTGGTAGCATTACTGTAATTACTTTGTAATTATTAGAAATAATACACAAGCTAGACCTGTGCATAACAGTTAATGGAAGAAAAAAAACAGACCAATCGTTGAAGAATATTTAAATAGATATGACTAAAAAAAATAAATAAATGTTTAATAGTAGTATTACTATAGGTATTGTATCGGTGTCAAAAGTCCTATTATTTGGACCGGAATCGCCCGTCGCTAGTGAGGCGTCGCTCCGCCGCTGCATTCACCGTGTTTACTCGGTACAGAAGAAGTAGTGGAGTAGTTTCTCTGTATTTTGTCAGACGTGTAGACAAGCCTTTTGCACTCTTTGCACCGTTCACTTTCTCCTTCTGTTCTGTAGCGCCACCCTGAATATTTTCTAGTTTGGTGATTGTAGCAATAAGGCCGCGCGACGAACCTCCACCAGAGACAATCTCCCGCGTCTGCGGCCACACCCGAGGGCGGAGCTTCAGGAACACTTTTCATGGTTGTGTAAAGCCGAGAGTTTGTCAAACCACTGCCACCCCGCCTCAGGAGCGCCCAGCCACGCCCCCGCCCCGCCCGCGTCAGAGCGACTCAAACTCATTTGTGCTTTCGTTTGACATGTTGAGGCAATTTTGTGTCTTTTTTGTGAAGAAAAAAAAAAAAGAACAACGATGCTGATGATTAAAATGTCTAAACGTTTCGGTGTGTTGTATTTGATATACCACATTGACGCGGAAATATTTTCCGCTAAATATAAAATTTAAAAAATTGTGTGCGCGATATCCTCTTTCTTTCTTTAAATAATGGTTCCGGAGGAAGACACACACAAGTTCTATTTTTTACGTCTAACAGAAACCAAGCTCAGTCAGCTTTAGCCTGGCGTGCAAAGGCTCATGGGAGTGAGCAGCGAAGGATTGTGGGAGGTGTAGTTACGATCAATAGAATAGATTATTTATTATTTTCCAGTAAAACGACATTGACGTGGGACGAGTCACAAGGTAGGTGGTCAAATAAAAACATAAATAGTAATTTACACAGAACATGAATGTAAATTTAGCCAGAAATAAAAAAAAGAATACATTTGTGCTTGAAAAATCAAGATTATATTCGCGCAAGTGCGGTAGTAACAATATAGTCGTACCTCGTAAAATCCGCCTAGAGTTCCTAAAGATGTGTGTGTGTGTGTGTGTGTGTGTGTGTGTGTGTGTGTGTGTCCTGAAGGCAGTAAATCAGCTTGGTGTGTTCCGCTGAAGGTTATTTCAGGATAATGGTGGTCTCTGGAGGTGAAAGGTCAGATGAAGCGGTCCTTGAGCATCCGTCACGGCGGCGGCGAGGCACCTCAGACTGATTGAAAGCGTCGCTCCTTCAATCTTCACAATTTCCAAATTCAATCTGGCGGAGATAAAGTGAAGATTCCAGCCTCGGAAAAAACGCCAGATAAAAGAATCTGCAAAATCACGTGCAAATCTTCTCAGTTGGAGATCAAATATGTGAAACTTTAAATTATCAAACAAGCTTTTAAAATATTGACCTGATGGTGATAAACCCGTCAAACCCCACTGTCCTTTAGAGAGCACAGTGCCATCGAGTGACCAGCTCCACAGCCAATCAGCAGCGGGGCGTGTCCTCCCAGAGCAGGGATTGGCTGCGGCTGCGTGACATCACGACGAGAGCCGTCTCCACACATCCCGTGTTCGTTCCAGCCCCAGGAGAAGATCTGATCTCCTGACGAGAGGAAAGCACAGCGTTCACCTCCATCACCCCGTCACCATGGAAACACACACACACACACACACACACACAGACAGACAGACAGACGTCTCGCTCTAAAAATAGAAGCGTGTCATTTTCCGCAGACAAACAGTGATTCTCCGTTCAGGCTCCGTCACGGTTACAGTTGCCATGGCGACGCATCCTCATTGTGTCGAGGCGAGAGGCGGATTATATTATGGGATGGCTGGCGGACTTCAGAGGGGAAAGGGAAGAGTCGAGATCCCACACTCACCCACCACGGCCAGACTGTGTTCCGATCCGCACGCCACCTGCACACACACACACACACACACACACGCGCGCTGACCGTCTCCATGGCGACATGAGGGCATCACGGGAAACATCGCAGCATCTTAAATGGCCTTTTAAAAACCATGTAAAAAAACAACTAAAAAATTGTTTACTCTAAATATTTTTAAACCAATAAAAAAAAAAATCTCTATATTTCCACGTACACAAAAAACGACGAAAGTTGCAGAACAAGCAAAGTCTCCTAAACGAACGAGACAACGTCGCTTGTGCTGCCCGTCACACACGCACACACACACACACACTCCTGCTCGGCCGTCTTTATCCGAGTGCACCCCGATTGGCCGATAATCTCAAGGGGGTGTGGCTAATGCTTTGGAACGAGGCAGGTGGAGCTGAAGCACAACTTTACGTTTATTCTCAGCATCACGCGGCCGTGACAGGTCGAACATCCTGTTCCACGTTTGACGAGCAGGAACGTCTGAGAGAAGACAGAAGCGCGCACACACACACACACACACACACTAACGCAGCGGTCCTGATGCTGAGGGTGAGTGAGTGACCTTCAGTTCACGTGGAAGAAGACGAGTCTTGTCTCCGGGCAGGAGACGCCTGTG
>MU204173.1:77113-87441 GCA_017309775.1 Paedocypris sp. Pulau Singkep | reverse complement strand
GAGAGAGAGAGAGAGAGAGAGAGAGAGAGAGAGAGAGAGAGAGAGAGAGAGAGAGAGAGAGAGAGAGAGAGAGAGAGAGAGAGAGAGAGAGAGAGAGAGAGACAGGGTGAGTGAGAGAGTGGGAGAGAGTGAGAGAGAGAAAGAGAGAGAGACAGAGTGAATGAGTGAGTGAGAGAGAGAAAGGGAGAGGGAGAGAAAGAGAGAGAGTGAGTGAGTGAGAGAGAGAGAGTGAGTGAGAGAGAGAGAGTGAGTGAATGAGAGAGACAGAGTGAGTGAGTGAGAGAGACAGAGTGAGAGAGAGAGAGAGAGTGAGAGAGAGTGAGAGAGACAAAGTGAGTGAGTGAGTGAGTGAGAGAGAGAGTGGGAGAGAGTGAGAGAGAGAGAGAGAGACAGACAGAGTGAGTGAGTGAGTGAGTGAGTGAGACAGAGAGAGTAAATGAGAGAGAGAGAGCGAGAGACTCACCGGTCAAGATGAGAGTGAAGTCCCAGCCGCAGCTCACCTGCTGAACTCTCCTGCCGCCGGCCAGAGGGCAGAGGTGAAAGGTCGTGACCTGAGAAGTGTGTCCGAGGCCCAGCTGACCCCTGTGGTTCTGTCCGCACACCAGCAGGTCACGTGACTCTGAGGGGAAATGACGCTCAGACGCGGAAGGTTCCGCTTCACTCGCCTCCACACGCACCTGTGACGGCCGCCGTGTGCCCCCCTCCCCCGGTCAGCGCGCGGATCAGACCCGCCGGCAGAGGGCAGTGCGCGCGCCGCGGCTGCGTCTGGTCCTCCGCGTGCGTCAGGCCGAGCTGCGCGTAGCTGTTTGCGCCCTGCGATGACGACACAAGTCTCAGGTGTAAGGTACTTGAGTAAATGTACCTTGTTACTTTACTTAAGTATGTTTTTTGGCTACTTCGTACTTGTACGGAGTATAAAAAAATATGAGCAACTTTTACTCTCTACTCCACTGCATTTCTGATTGAGTAACTGTACTTTTCACTCCACTACATTTGAATGGACGCTTACTGTTACTCGTTACATTTTGATTGTGCGCGACAAACCATAATTGATTTTTATTGTTCATTTCTTGGGCGAACGAATACAAATTTTGCCATTTGTAGTCTGCTGAAGACACAGGAAGCTGATTGTGAATTAGAAAACACATGAATGCGACTTAAGAGAGGTGAATATTTACCATGATTTTAGTGTAAAGGATTTATTTTATTTATTTTGCACATTTGAGTTTGATTGAGACTGACTTTTTGTTCTTTATTTAATTTGTTTTACCATTTTTGGAACATGGAGGTGTTAAATTTAGTTTTTGTATTAGAAAATAATACTTCATGAAGAGACTTTTTCCACATTTCTTTGTATTTAGCCTAAATTAAGTATGAGTAAAATTCGATACAATGCTACTTTGACTCAAGTCTTTTTTACAGTGGTCACTTTTTACTTGTTTTGGATTAACTTATACATTACGTATCTGTACTTTTACTTAAGTATGATTGTCTGGTACTCTTTCCTGACTCTGGAATGTTTTTACTGCCTATCGAGTTCACTGAAGCGCGAGTAGTCACGTTTACACATGAACGTTAGTCGCTCGATTAAAGCACAAAGTTAGTTAGCACTTACCCACGTAAACAGCGCGCATTCTGACGGCTGCCCTTCCATGTGTCGCGCCGGTCGCGCGCAGGTTGATGACGTCAGCACAACCAGAAGAAAACGTCTCCGCGTTTCAAGGGAAGTATTTTGTTCTCGTTTAAAAAAACCGCAATACTCAATTCTCAAACCAATGTTTTTCCAAATGCAATATAATGTAAATATTGTGTTCAGTTTCGTCTCGTGAAGTCACGTGACGTGCTACATACATCAGCGCCGCAGACGATTGGCCGATAGTAAACACGCTTTTTCAAGCAGGATTTCACTTTAATACTCAAACACTTTCCAGTAAGTTTATAATCAGACAACACTGAATATCATATAACTATTTTACATATTGGAATATAAATATAGAAAGCTGTAAAATATACAAGAAGGGTGTGTAATATATTTCAAAAAATATATATATGCAAATCAATTTACCAGGTGGGAGCAATTTGCAGCATCTGATGAGAGCCATATTCACTCAGCAAAAATATTAGAAAGCAAATAAAGCCAAATATTTCAAGCAAACAATATGTGTGCCAATATAGGCCCGAGATCCGAGCGAAGCCTCACACACACACACACGGACAGCAGGTGGCGCTGGAGGTCAATCGAGGTCAGACTCCCGGCGCGGCCTTCAGGCCTCGCAGAGCGTCTCCGATGAGGTCCAGCTCGTGTCTCAGCTCCTCCACCACCGCACTGATGCTGGCGGCGTCCTTCAGCACGTCCACGCTCTGCGTGTAGGGGTCGTACCGCACCGAGAACGGACGCTTGATGCTCTTCACAAACTCCCTGAGAGACGGACAGAGGAGAGCTGGATGAGAAGAGTCCGGCATCACTCACACGCCGAAAGCTCGTTTCTCGCCTCACCTCATTTTGACCTTGGCCTCCTCGAAGGTGTCGGAAATGAAGTAGACGTCCTGGAAGGTGGTGATGATGCACTCCTGTCCGCACGCCACCGTCGGGTCAAAGGGCAAGGTCCTGGCGCGGCCCGACAGAGCGTGCTGGAGGTCGAGTTCAGGTTCAGTGCGTTTGTGAGGAGCTCTTCACAGTTACAATTGTCTCAAAGCACATGTGCGAAAATGTGTCTAAGTTAACGCGTTAACGCACGCAATTAATTTTAAGTGCTTAATTGCGTCAATCAGTTGCATTTCTTTTACTTTCCTTGGCAATGTACAATGAATAGAACCAAGAGAGCCAGGTGCGGCTCATTATGATCAGCAGCTCACAGTCATTGAGTTCAGGTGTTGTCACTTACGCGCAAAGAGTTTAAGTGACACTGACCTACTTTCATGTTTCTAGTTCCTTTTCAACTGCAAATAACTTGCTCTGTTCAAAAAGCCGAAGCTTTAGATTTATACAGATTAGATAAACAGAGAACAATGTATGTACTTACACTTATTTTTAAAAACAGACATTCTAAGCTTTATGTAAATGTGTTTCATGTTTGAGTGATAAGTATTTATTAAGTTACAGTTCGTTTTCAGACAAAGAGAAGGAAAAACACGCTTCACGTTTTAGTTTTATTATTTTTACAAAAAGCACCGTCCTGTTTTTATTAAGAGTGTAATCTAAAAAAAGTATGTACTTCAAACTTTCGATTGATGTATAACACTTACATCTAAGACCAAAATTGACTTTTATTGTGTGTTTTATCTTGGAAAAAGTGTGACTCGACCTCAGAGGGTTAAAAAACAAAGACAATACATTGCAGATTGAGCAAAAAAATTATACTAAATTTTGTTTACAGTATTTAAACGAGTGTTTATTTAGTGTTGAGTTTACATTAAATTACACCTAAATATCCAAAATCACAAGCTTTAGTCGATTAATCGCGATTAATTTGGTCAGGGAAGTGCGATTAACTAGTTTATCAAAATTAATCGCTTGACAGCCCTACTGAAAATGTAATAAAAGAAAAAGGCGGAGCATAGGTGAGGTGGGCGTGTCCTGAGCCGTACCTGCAGCTCGCTGATGGAGGAC
Organism: Paedocypris sp. Pulau Singkep; assembly: GCA_017309775.1. Classification (NCBI taxonomy): domain Eukaryota; kingdom Metazoa; phylum Chordata; class Actinopteri; order Cypriniformes; genus Paedocypris; species Paedocypris sp. Pulau Singkep. The sequence goes on along the minus strand of MU204173.1, from coordinate 83,831 downwards.
AGCAGACCGGCGCCGTACGCTTTCAGCTTCCCTTCCTGCTTGCACAGGCCGAACTCCACGGTGAAGAAGTAACACTGCGGCACAAGCACAGTCAGCTGACGCCAGGGGGGCGGGGCTTAGTCACTCACCGCCGCCAGCTTGTGTATGGAGTCGTCGGAGGCTCCGAGCGAGGCCAGGCCGATCTCCTGACTGAATTGAGCGAAGCTGGGCTCCGCCAGCAGAGGCACGTGACCCAGCAGCTCGTGACACGTGTCCCTGAAACACGTTCATTTCGTTGATGAAATATTTTCCTCATCATGTTTCGCCAACGACGAATGACGAAAACGATACGAGAACTATATAGAAACTCCCGCTCAGGGACGAAAACTATATTTACGTTTTATTGACACTTTCGTCAACGAATAAAAACGAAACAAAAATGCCTTTCGTGACGACGTCCAATCATAATCCGAGCTTGTGGAGAAAGGCGGGTGCAAAGGCGCAGAGAACCAATCAGGACACGAATCAGAAATCAGCTGATGCATCGCTGAATCAAACGTGATGCCATTATAATCAATTTTATTTTACTGTATTTATTTCTCTCTTTGTTGAGGCTTCATTTATGAGAATGCATTTGTTTGTATTGAAAGAAAGGTTCTTTTAAATAAGTTAAAGAAAAATATCTTTGTATATATTTAATATGTTCATATTAACTACGTATTCAGACTTCTTAGACATAGCAACTTTAGTAAACATTTAGAATATATAGCACTTATATTTTCGATGACTAAATCTATACTGTAATTTAGTCGACTAAAATCAGACTAAAACAAAAACAAATTAAGATGACTAAACTGGGACTAAAACTAAACCGAGTTTTAGTCAAAAGACTATGACTAAAACTAAATAAAAAAAAATCTTTGTCAAAACGAACACTGGTGTGGTGAGGTCATGAGGAGGGGGCGTGACTCACGGCTCGGGCGTGTAGAGCGGGGCGGAGCTGTGGCGCACGTACTGCGTGCAGTGAAAGACGCGGAAGGCGAGGCTGGCCAGGAAGTCGCGCGGGGACAGGTAACCCGCCACGGGCCGGATGGTGAAGCCAGTGCGCGCTGCACACAGAGTAAAGTACTTGAGTAAATAAACACTGTCACTTTACTTAAGTATGTTTTTGGCTACTTTGTACTTGTACCGAGTATCAATCATATCAATCCATTATATAGGTCATCAAAAATATTCATGCATAAAAAATAATAATACAATAATTCATAATTTAATAATCATAAAAAGTATATAGGTAAGGTTTTAAAGATAAAGATAAAGGGTTTTTTTTTTTTACTCTATTTTGTTTTAACATTTTTGAAACATGGAAATGTTAAATTTCATCTATGAAGTAGAACCTCATGAATATATAGTTTTTTTTTTCACTTTTCTTTGTTTTATTTTAGCCTAAATTCAGTAGGAGTAAAACACTTAAGTCCATTTAAAATGTGATACTTTGTTTCTTTGACTTAAGTCTTTTTATAGTGGTGACTTTTTACTTGTATTGGAGTAACATATACAGCAGCACGTACCCGTACTTTTACTCAAGTATGGCTGTGCGGTACTCTTTACACCTCTGGTTCCAACGGACATTACAGTAAGTATCGGTACTTTTACTCGAGTAGGGCGCTCCGGTACTCCCACCTTTGAGGAAGCGCGACACCACCTCCAGCTGCGGGATGTTGTCCTCGCGGAAGCCGCAGTGCTGGGCGAGCAGCGGCAGGTTCTTCAGGTACTCTCGGCAGGCGTGTGACGGGTAGAGCTGGTGGAGCTGGCGGAACACCACTCCCCACGTCCGCACCTCCTCCGCTGTGAACTCCACCTGCGGGATGGGATCTCCGCTGGGGACGGAGAGCAGATGCTGGTCTGAGATGATTTCCTACTCGGGAGAAAATCCTACCTCGCGGCGTGCGCATGCGCGTTGGACGATTGTCATGTTCTGGGCCCCTCTGGAGGTACGGACGGATGAGTTGTTTTCCTCTCTAATGCAGTTTTTAATTTACTTTACCAATTATTTTAAATCCCTCAAACTTGTGGGCAAACTCAACAAAAAGTCCCGAAATCTTGTAAAGTGCATTTCTAAGGCTCTATGTTATTTAGAATGTTCTTTATAATCTGTACTCTTTGTGTATTTCATTGCAAGGTTGTTGTTGTGTTTTTTGAAAGTTGTAAACGTTTTGTAAAATGATTTACTCTGACAATAAAAAAAAGGCACAGACGGATGGTTATATCCATCATATACACGGGAGTTTTACCTAGAAAGTCACAAAAGCTGATGAACGCAAACAGTTCTCAAATTCAAACTGTATTCGCCACGTTTACACATGAAGTGAAATGTATTTTCCAATCGTCCAGCAATTAAACATGGCTGTGGGGAGTTTTGGAGGGAGGGGTATGCAAAGAAGATGAAAGATAAAAATATAATAAAACACTGAAATAAGATACAAATATAGATACAATACAAAACAAACCATGAAGACGCAAAAGCAATAAAAAAAAATACAGCAAAATGAGAATAAAAAACAAGTAGAAATACAAATACAAAGTAACTCAGTGAACCAGAAAGTCACTATCTCTAGTCAAAGTTGCACGTGCTCTGGAAACCTAGCCTTTCTAGCATCTTGTTAAAATATATATAATTTTTAAATGTAAATACATATATTCGCGTAAAGGATATTGACAGAATAATACAGCACAAGTCGCGGCTATTAAGAAGGCGAAATACAGTATTTTTATCGCGCATGCGCACAACGTGAGGAAGGATTTTATCCCGGCTAGGAAAACATTTCAGACCAGCTCGTCACTAATACTCACTGCTTGTAGCTCATGGCCAGATCTGAGAAGTACTTCCTCCTCCTGCGATACACGTTGTCTTTGAAGCCCTGCAAGGACACACCGTGAGCGGCTCCTGTCTCTCTCTCTCTCTCTCTCTTCTGAGGATCATCTCACTCTCACTCTCCTCACCGGGTGATCCGCATCCAGCTCAGAGCCGTACATCAGCACGCGGTTGGCGCATTTATCCAGGTCTGAAATCTTCTTGGGAAACCACGGCAGGTTTTCCAGCTCTGCGAGAGATAAAATAGAGGAACAAATGCCAACGTCAGTCCACGTATATCGCTTTTGAAGAACGGCACTGAGGGACTAATAAAGGTTCAATTATTATTATTATTATTATTATTATTATTATTATTATTATTATTATTATTATTATTATTATTATTATTATACATTATTCAAAAATGTTCAAGTTCTGAGAAAGGCGCTTTTCTCAATTTTAACCGTTTCAAAGCGCACAACAGTTTTCCTTTTCCCTCATTTTTGGAAAAACTCAATTTTGACCCTGTAATGATATGGCTATTCCTCAAAATCATTGAAAAGTAGACATTACAAAATTAATTATACAAAACAAATTTATAAAATAAGTTGGCATGCATTGGTTAAACAAGACTAATTTGGTAAGCCAAAATTAATACATATTTTAATATGTAAAAAAAATTCATTACAAAATTAAAATTAATACAAAAATTATAGAAAAGCATCAGAGGAGCACTTAAGACACCTCATTACACTGAAGAAAAGAAAAAGCAAAAATACACAAAACATAAACAAGGGTTTCCTTATGTATCTAATAAATGAACTTGGACTTGTACAAACTTGGCTGTGTGATTCTAAAACCATTCAAACGTTTTACAGAATCGAAAACAATATTTAAAATGGTAGCAAAAGTAACACTGGCAAGAGATTAAGATTCTACAAAACTGTGAATTACTGAGCATAATTATAAATGTTTGCTAAAATTCCATTGCTAATTCCAATGTCAGTGCAAAATATAAACATTTGCTACATTTTTAAAAATAAATATATATTACTTATCGTTAAAAAAAGTAACAAATAAGAAAGCAAACATATGATCAAATTGTAACGATTGCACAGAATTTTAGAATAGTAATGTGATTTTGAAAGAAAGTGTTTGCACGCACCGTCGTCTGCGCGCCGCCAGGTGTCGCCCTTCTCCAGCTCGCGCACGTGCTTCCTCAGCAGCTGGACGATCTCGTGCAGATGTTGGCGGTCACTGTCGCAGTCCACGAGGATCTCGAACTCGGAGCTGCGTCTCTCTCTGCACTTCCGGGACTCCAGCTCCGCCTGGCTTTCCTGCAGGGATCTGTTGTGTCAGCGCATGCGCTCTGAAGATCTCCGGGAGATGACGCTCACCTGGAAGACCTTCAGAGCCTTGGCCAGGCCTTCATTCTTCAGGGAAAAGACCACCGCGGCACGGCTCTCTTTGTTGTCTTTATTCTCGTCGATCTTTGGAAAAGCCGGTTTGTTCATCTGAAAAGCATCATAATCTTGATAAACGAGATTTTTCTTACTGTCTTTTATCATTTAAAAAAAAAACCAACAACTTAAATACGTGAACTGAACCAATAAATATTTTTATATGATAATTTACCAATTAAGACAAGCAGGAGAAGTTTCAAAGTGAAAAAATACTCTTAAGTATTTTAAAAATAATTGTAAAACTTTGAAGACGGGTCAATTTGACCCTGAAAAGTTAAAATACGCACTAATTTTTGAGGTTCATTATTACGTCAATACAAAAAAAAACGTATGCGACATTCATATTTAACAATTTAACACAGCAATTAAGAAAACTGTTTTATTAATAAACAATAACATCTGAATGTATAATTTAACAACAAACAAGTCTGGAGTCCGGACCTGTACCCCATCCCATCAGACAATACGGGGCATGTTTCTAACTTTCCCGCGGAACGAAGCGAGATTTTCCCGCGGGATCAGACGCTCCATTAATCAACCGCGATGGTTTCTAAAGGTGTGTCGACCGTGTCGGGTTCGAGCCTCGCTGATCTTAAGATGGAGTTCCGTTAGTCTCTCCTCTTTTACTCAAGTCGGGATTCGGCTGCAGTTAATCAGCAACACTCGGGATTAACCTTGTTCTTATTTACGGATTAAACTTGGCTTTAAAATGGCATCAAAACACCCGCGATTAATCTGGAGATTAGAATTGGTGCAATTTTAACCCAATTAATAAAATCCCTGCAGATTTTTATCGGGGACCGAAGGACTAAAAGTTATACAAGTCAAGACACACAATGTAAACGATGAAATCAACCAATATGACGAAACGATTTAAATAATGGTGAATTGATATTCGGTAAAAAAAAAAAAAAAAAAAGTAAAGAAAAAAACAACGTCTAAACGTTTAAATAAAATCTAAAACCAATTAAACATCCTAAAGCTTTTCAATAACAGTATGGAATAATTGTTCACTGCATCTTATTCAACCGAAACTGTCCTTTTTCTCAGGCACATTATTTACGGCAATTTTTACTAAAAATATAAAAAAAAACTATTGACAATATTGCTTTTTTCACTAGTGCAAACAAAAAACACTGTCCAAAAACAAGTGTCATGTTGGAATTGCCTGAAATGAAAGATACAAATTGAAAATTATTGTAAATTATAAAAGTACTGTAAATTATTACTAATAATCAATTAAGTTTTAATTATTCGCTTATTCGTTTGTTTTGATAGGTGCTGGAATTTTCCAATCCGTTTTTTTCTCAGCTGTTTTTGTACTCTCTTTTCGTAAGACGCTTTGCGTATATAATAAGCGTCTGACAAACTGTAAAGCACAGTAAAGTAAAGAAAAGTTCTCATTCGTTCACTTTTTCTGATTAGTACAAAATCCCCGAGTTGTAAACGGACTCACTTCAATGTTTAGCTGTTTGTCTTCTGAAGTCAGCGCCAGGTTCGTGGAGTCAAACGATCTTCCTCGTCGCGGCATGTTTTCGGTGTTTTTCGTGGAGAACATGGCTCGTCTGCGCTCGGTTCCGACACTGCCTGGTTTTGTTGATGAAGAGGAGGAGTCCATATCATCCCTCAAGAGAAGACCAATGACAAAAAGCGGCTGATGACCTCACAACCACGACACGCAGCTTTTCATTCTCGCTTTACAAATAAATGAATGTGTGACGACAGATCCTCCAGAGCAGCTGCAGAACTCGCCACCTTCAGAGGAAAACTGCTAATAAAGTATAAATTAAACAGTGCTACACACAAACATAAAACAAGGGGAATATTTGGTATTTAGTGCGTTTTTTCTTTTGCAATACATCACATGGCACCCACCACTCTATCCCCTGTGCAATAAGCAAATTTTGCTTTTCTGTAGTATTGTTTACACTTGCTGCTTCACATATTTTTTGTAATAATCGGGTACTTTTTTGGCCCTCGCTGTCTTATTCAATGTGTATATTTTCTTACAATTGTATTTTTTGTGTTCTTTTTTTCCCCACAATTTCTGGGGCAATTGTATGTCACAATTTCAATGTAACATTGGGATGCAAGGACAATAAAGGCATTTTATTCTATTCTATTTCGTAGTTTGTATATATATTTATGAATTTATAAATGCATGTAGATGAGAGAGAGAGATAGAGAGAGAGAGAGAGAGAGAAAGCAAAGTGAACGAGAATGTGGAGAGACTGTGTGTGAAAACAGAAAGTGTATGAAAAAAAGCCAAAAAGAAACGGTAGGAAAACAGGTTCAGCACCACGGACAGCTCCAGAAAAAGAGAGATAGAATGAGAGACAGACGGCAAGAGATATAGAGAGTGTGTGTGTGTGTGTGTGTGTGAGAGAGAGAGAGAGAGAGAGAGAGAGAGAGAGAGAGAGAG
>MU204173.1:5234-20234 GCA_017309775.1 Paedocypris sp. Pulau Singkep | reverse complement strand
CTGTTTTTATGTATATTATCATCTGTTTTACCTTATATTTTCCTTAAATATAAGGTAAAACCGAAGTGCACTTTCTTTAAATTAAATGTGTGTAAAAAGGCTTCAGTCAAAAAAGCAGCATTGGGTCTAATAATACACATTTTGGGATTTAGAGCACATACAGTGGTACCTCGATGCACAAACGCAATTAAAAAAAATACACGAACCGGCGCGGACATTTATCGGGCTTTCTGATCGCGGAGAGAAGGATAGAAACAGAAAGTAGTACTGTACTGCAAGTAGTGAGAAGACTCTTTAGATCAAAAATCAACTCGTTTGAGCGACTGCTGAACTGAACTCGATCCAGCGCGGATCAAGCTGAAAGCTGCGAGAAATGAAGGTATTAAAATGACAGTGTAAAAATAAATGTTAAAAATACACTAGTACAATTCTTTGTGTATATGATTCTGCTGTTTAAAATCTGTTCATAAACAAATAAACCTTTATAACGAATTAACCAGTTGAAAAAATTCAATTAATTTTCACAAGTTCGGCGGGCCGGATTATAACGTTTAACGGGCCGTAGTTTGCCCAGTTCTGATGTTGACGGTGACGCTCTTGCTGTAGCGGATCCGGACCCGGACCATCAGTCCAGCATCTGCAGCACGTGGGGAAACTTCCACTTCAAGAGCTTGGACGGCTTCTTCTTTGACCTGCCCGACACCTGCAGCTACATCCTGGCGGCGCAGTGCAGCGGCGAACTGTCCGACTTCAACATCCAGATGCAGCGCGACACCCAGAACCAGACCATCAGCTTCAGCTCCATCACGCTCCAGCTGGACGGAACGCTCATCACGCTCAGCCACGGACAGATCAGCTTCGAAGAGCAAACGTGAGATCAACCCCTCCGCAATCACAACTAACTCTGATGCTCAAACAGTTACACTGTCGTTTGTCTTGGATAAATTAACACACGTTAATGATGCCATATTAGATGGATGGATGTATAGATAGATGGATGGATAAATAGACAGATGGATGGCTAGATAGATGTATTGAATGGATGAATGGATATATAGATGGATGGATGGATGGATAAATAGATATATGCATCGATGAATGGATAGATACCTAGATAGATAGAAAGATAGACAGATTTTTATATAGATAGATATAGATAGATGTATCGATGGATTGACGTATGGATAGATAGACAGTTAGATAAATGGGTGGATCAATAAATAGATGGATGGATGAATATATAGATGTATCGATTGATTGATGTATGGATAGATAAATTAATCAATGGATAGATAAATAGATAGATGGATCAATGGAGATAGATAGATGGATGGATAGATATATAGATGGATTGATCGATGGATAGATAGATGGATGGTTATATAGATAGATGATCGATGGATGGATGGAAATTTGAGAAAGATGATAGCAATGAGTTTTGCAATTTAAAAGTTGGTGCAAAAATACGTACAACAGTGCAAATATGATCAACAGAGAGTAGTGCAAAAATGGTGAGTGACAAAAGGGTAATAAAAGTGTGATATTAAATACTACATCATCAAAAATAAATAGTATTTTATGAAAATATTTTTAAAATACAGAAATGTATAAAAATTGAAGATAACATACATAGAAAAGTCTACTTCGTCAGAGCTGTCCAACTTCAATATCCAGATATAAAGTAGTGATCGAAAATACAAATGTAGTTTTAGTCGTTTTTAACAACTGCTGGTGGAATATGAAACGTTTCAATACGTAAAGTAGTTATAAAATCTGAATTACGGAGTTAACGAAACAAGCCGATTGGATCGAACCTGAATGGAATGATGCTGTGTTTTACAGGGTGGAAGCGCCGTTCTATCAGTACGGAATCAGAATCGAAGGAAGTTCCGAAAATGTCAAGATCTCCAACAAGCACGGCGTGGCTGTGTTCTGGGACAAGGGCAACTCCATCTCTGTAGGTTTGAGATCTGGTCTGCTGGCACCAGAGAACCTGACCTGACCTGACGCTCCACAGATCGAGCTTCCGGACAAGTACCGCGGCCAGACCTGTGGACTCTGCGGAAACTTCAACGGGAACCAGACGGACGACAACAGTAAATACTGATCCCGTGGTTCCAGCAGGGCATGTGTGACACCGTCCGATGGCTTTCAGATTTGGCTTCGTGGAAGTTGGCGACGTCTGCTCAGACCTGTGACCAACTCGTCCTTGATCCGCTGGAGGAGTGTGAGCAGGTACAGCTCAAGTTCAGAGGATTTGTAGGACGCTCTTCACACCAACAACTGCCTCAAAGCGCATGGGTGAAAATGTAAAAGATTGTTGCGTTTTATTCATTTGTTTGTTGGTGGTAAGATAATGGCTATGACTATGCCACAGTGGACAGGTAAAAAAAAAAAAACCTCTGGGACAGGAAGCGAGGGAAAAAACCCTGTGGAGAACCCGACTCCTCTGTGATAGGGTGACCCAGCGTCCTCTTTATGTAAATCCGGTTAATCTGTTATGAAAGTTTATTTTACTTTTTCCTGTAACACATTTTAAAAAGCGGAACCATAAACACAAAATGTACGTAAAAGTAAATGTCTGTCTATGGAATCAGATGGGGGGCGGCCCTTACTCTGATTGGCTGGTGAGAATGTGATTGACAGTCGCTGGACCAGGAAGCCCCGCACCTTTGTCAAATGTTAGAACGCAATGAGGCCCGCAAATCAAAAAGTTTGCACACCCCTGGTTTGAAATGAAACATTTCTCTGCCATTACTCTTGTAAACGTCAAGTTTTTGTTGTCGTCTACAGGCGGCGCAGGACTGTCAGGACTACCTCAGCAGCCCGGCGTTCGCAGACTGTGGTCTGGTGATGGACATGAGTGTGTTCGTGCAAGCCTGTGTTTCCGACATGTGCCAGTGCTACGGCAGCCACGACTGTCTGTGCAACACGCTGACGGAGATTTCACGACAGTGCGCCCATGCCGGAGGAAACCCGGGGACGTGGAGATCAGCAGAGCTCTGTCGTGAGTCCCTTCACATTTCGGCACACAAACACTGTCGACGGGTCAGAAAGTTTATCAGTACACAAAACGCGAAATATCGAAATAGTACGTTTGCATTGTGTGGATTATTCTTAAGTCGGAAGTGAATTTTCAGGATTTGCTTCTGTAACTCTGAAACCTTTAGGGTGAGATACAGTGAATTTAGAGGTTCAAGACAAAACAAAAACGTATATTTGCTCTGTGGTTCCTTGTCTTTTCGTAATTCATACAGTTTTACACGGAACTATGGCATCTTCTTATCGATGTCTGTTTAGAATCTTAAAAAGATCCGTACATTTAGTGGATAGTGAATACAAGGTTAAATATTGTACGTGGATCTTCTCAACTGGCTATACCCGTGTTTATTGACTAATAATGTAGCAACTCCGAGTAAGGCCCGCCCCCATGTGAAAATCCAAATGAAAAAAACCGAACGAAAAATCCGAAACGAAGATGAAATCCTTGAAGATGGCAAGCAAAAAAAAAAAAAAAAAACAGACGTTTCTTCGAAATTTACGGTTGATATTTTTGGCCCCCATTCCATACATCATCTGCATTTCACCACTCATTTTAAGAAGCTCCGACTCCGACTTGAAGCTATATTAATATAATATGGTCATTCTGTAGCAAAAAGCTGCGATGGGAACATGACCTACCTGGAATGTGGCAGTCCGTGCCAGAGCACCTGCACAGACCCGAACGCCGGTCTCCTGTGTAAAGAACACTGTGTGGACGGCTGCTTCTGCCCTGAAGGTGAGACTGTTCAAACACCCTGTGATCCAGTCGTTTGGCTGTTGTACCAGACCGTGCTTGCTCTTAAAGGAACCGTGGATGATGATGTGGGTCAGGGTGGTTGCGTCACCGTGGATGAGTGTCCGTGTCAACACGACGGAGCTCTGTACGAATCAGGAGAGTCGTACGAACAAGCCTGTAAAACATGGTAACTATCAATCAGACTGGATCCACGGCTGGTGACGGATCACTGACGTCTGGCTGTGCCACAGCGAATGTGTCGCCGGACACTGGAACTGCTTGACCCTGGAATGTCCCGGGATGTGCTCAGTGGTTGGAGGGTCTCACGTCACCACCTACGACGGTCAAACGTTCACCTTCAGCGGAAACTGTGACTACATCCTCACTAAGGTTCCTCAGCAGAGTCTTTGAGCTGACACCTCGAGGAGTTTGTTGAGATAATAGCTGTTGTTCTTCCAGCACTCGAACGACAGCGACATCGCGGTTCTGGGAAACCTGGCCAAGTGTGACCCGTCCAGAGCCGACACGTGTCTGAACTCTGTCACCCTCGTCATCTCCGGGAACACGGTCAGATGTTTTGCATTGTCCTGGTGCAGTGGCGTTTTTATCCCAAGGATGAACTGATTAGAGTTCAGCTGCGGCTGATTGTTGTAGAAAAACTTTTACTAAGCAGCTTCATCACCCGAATATACATTATCAAATAGACAATGCTATTGGTTTGTCCTCATGGTATCTTCTTAAGTAAAATTACAACCAGTGGCCATTAATGGAATTGCAATAGCTTTTTAGATCAAACTCATCGGCTTGCTGCGAGGCTTGGCTCCATGGCCCTGAAGTAGACAAAATCAGGCTCTGGATTTATGATTCCAGAAAGCGGCAGAAATCATTAATGTTCTTGTCAATCAAAGTTCTCTTGCCCTCATCACAGGTGATTTTTTATCCCAGTGGAACTGTGACATTCAATGGAGTGAGTCAGCAGGTGCTGCCCATCACCTCAGGTGTGACGCCAACCAGCCAGACCACTCCTCCGCTTCCTGTCTGACGCCTGCTGTTTCCTGTGGCAGGTTCTGTCACCATCTTCCAGCCCTCGACGTCCTTCATCATCGCCGAGCTTCAGGGTCTTCGTCTGGAGATCCAGTTGACTCCAGTCATGCAGCTGTTCATCGTTGCTGAAACCTCAGAGAAAGGACAATTGAGCGGTGAGTGATGAGATGATTTTTGCTCAGATTTGGTTTGGCTTGTAAACGAAGACTTCACCATGAGTTTGATGGACAAGAGAGATATGACGCTCTACTTTCAGGGTTGTGTGGCAACTACAACGACATCCTGAAGGACGACTTCAGAGTTGACGTTGGAATTACAGAGGGGACGGCGACAACCTTCGTCAACTTCTGGAAACATCCGTACAGCTGCCCGGATCTGGAGAACATCTACGACAACCCCTGCAGCCTGAGTGTGGACACGGGTACGAGCCGCCCGTTATTAACATGCTGGGTCAAGCATTACATACTGTAGGACGCAATAGCTTCTATGGGAACTTTGAGACTATTGAGCTCCAGCGGTCGGGAGTTGCAGGTTCAAACCCCGGTCTGGTGGGCTCAACAACCGAGTGTCTTTGACTCACAAGCCCCCGACACCACAACTTAAGGCTGCCCACTGCTCCGAGATCGTGTGTCACTTCCCTGGAGGGTTCAAGGCACAACTTCAATATTGCCCCTAGTGGCCAAACTGACAAGTTCAACTACAGAGCATTTGTAAATAGCTTTTCACAGTTTTAACCTTGTCTCAAAGCGCACATGTGAAAATGTAAGAGGATTGTTGTTTTTCATTCATTAGTTGTTGGTGTTAAGAAAATGGCTGTGATTATTACTATGACTATGACCATGACCAGTGAGCAAGCTCATATGCGACAGTGGCCAGGTAAAAAATACTCCCTAAACGAGGATAAAACCCTGGGGAGAAGCCGGCTCACTGGTGCCAGTCTCGTCTGGCATTCTAACACTAACTGAGATATAGAGGAGCTAAACCGTTTAGTGCTTTATAATGATTTATAGTGATTAAAAGAATTTTAAACTGAATGCGATATTTAACAGGTCACCAGTGTAGCGACATTAACACTGGACTAATATGGTCATACTTTTTGTTCTGGTGAGTAATCTAGCAGCTGCATTCTGAACTAACTGAAGTTTATCTATTAGTTTGGCAGGAGAACCTCCCAGAAGACCATTACAGTAATCTAACCGTGATGTCATAAACGCATGTTGCAGTCTTTCTGCGTCCGGTCGAGAGAGCATGTGACTCAGCTTTGAGATATTCCTGAGGTGGAAAAAGGAAGTTCTACAGACGTGACTTTGAAAAGAGAGTTTACTATCAAAAATTACACTAAGTTTTTCACTTTTGGTGAGGATGAGAGTTCAAGCCTGTTGAGTAATGTATTTAGGTGCATCAGTCTTTAAGTTTGAATCAACAAGTAATAATTCGGTAGTTCAGCATGAGAAAACGTCTTGTCAACCAATCACTAATGTCGCTGAAGCAATCTAGTATATTTGACAATTGTAACACACACCTAAATTTTCTGGAATGAATGAATGTGTTGAGCTGTAGTTTTGCTCCGCTATAAAGTACGGATATGATACAAATATGATACAACTCTTTTCTTTGCGGATTGTAATGCGGCGACTGCTTGTTTAACCCCGCAGCGGCGCTCGCTAAGGACTGGTGCTCCCGCCTCACAAACCCCAACGGAACCTTCTCCTCGTGCCATTCCGAAATATCTCCAGATTCCTACTATCAGGTGAGTCCACAGCACACGCCATGTCCCGGTCCCTCACCTGACTTGACTCTCCTCTGCAGTGGTGCGTCTACGACACGTGTAAATGTTCGGACATCCAGAAGTGCATGTGTGCGTCTCTGTCCGTGTACGCTCACGTCTGCGCCGCCCGAGGAATCCTTCTCGACGGCTGGATGGATTCAGAACCCTGTGGTGAGAACCGTTGTTTCTGCAAAAATAAGCGCAGTGGGTTGGACGCGAAAAATAAATTGTGCAGTGTTCGTAAATCGTACATTTTATTTTCAGAAATAATAGCCCTTAGCGTGTGACTAGAGCTGGGCGATTGTGCCAAAAATCTAAATCTCGATTAATTGAACATTTTAACACGATTGCGACAATGAACGATTATTTTATTCATTTTTTCCCCTTATAGTTCACGTACATATACAAGTTTTGTACAATAAATATGCTCACACTAAAAGTGAATATATATTTTTGAATAACGTGTGCATTACTTGATTTAAAAATAATTGAAGAAAACACACACAGATCTTCCATATGATTATTTATTGAACATCCACAACTGAATTTAAAGTGCATAGTGGCCTAAATCATACAATCACTTTGTTCTTGTCAAAAAAAGCAAAAATTAATAACTAATTTACTTGAGAAATGAGCCGTTCTCTTCGAAATAAAACAACTCATTATTTACAACAAGATATCATTTAATATAAAAGATATTTCTGTAAACAAATATTTTATTGCCAACAGATTGATGTAATGAAAGTTGATCTCTGTTGTGGTGAGGTGCATCTTATCTTAGTGATCTTGTCACGTCATGAATTTACTCTTCAGTTCTTACGAAGAAACTTGAGTGTTTAACTCTTTCCGATTTGGTGTTTAACTGGAACAGAAAAGCTGCTCGGCTCTGACAAGGAGCTAGCACGTTTGTCGCGTTACCTTTACGCTTCGCAACCTCTACAACTGTTGTTCTGCCGCGTCTACACTCGACTTCATTTTGTTCTGTCATCCTTCCCGAAGCCAAAATGTGTCCCAACAAGAAATCTCGCTCCACGAACGGTCACGTGACTCCACATTTGGAAGTTTTCTTAAAGGGGAAAATAATCGAAATAATCGACCTTGAAAAATCGAGAGTTCTGAATTTGGATTTTGATAACCTCTGACCTTGCTGACCGTTGCTTTGCCTCTCAGACGAGATCTCGGCGTGTGGACAGCACATGGTCTACTCCTACAGCGTGAGCAGCTGTGGTGGCAGCTGTCGCTCTCTGGCCGTGCAGGACGACACTTGTGGGGTCCCTTACACACCGGTCCACGGCTGCGTCTGTCCCCCCAACACCTTCCTCAGTGATGACGGCAGCTGTGTGCCCGCCACCCAGTGCCCCTGCTACAGCGCGGACCAGGTCATCGCGCCGGCGGCCCTGATCTACAAGGATGGAGCCCAATGGTAAATTTCGAATCATTGTGTACAATTTAGTGCTGTCAAATGATTCATTTTTTTAACTAGTTAATCGCTCTTCCCTGACCGATTAATCTGTAAATAATAAAAGACTGAAGTTGTCTTGTAATATTGGATATTGAGGTGTAATATGTAAATTAATGTAAACTCAACACTAAATAACCACTCGTTTACATATATTATTTACTATAATTTTTGTTCAATTTGCAATGTATTGTCTTTGTTTTTTAACCCTCCGAGGTGGAGTCGCACTTTTTTCAAGATAAAACACACAAAAAAAGTCAATTTTGGTCTTATGAGTGTTATCCATCAATTGAAAGTTGAACTACATGTTTTTTTTATTTTACAGTCTTAATAGAAACAGGACATTGTGTTTTTTGTAAAAAATTATAATAATAATAATAATAATAATAATAATAATAATAATTTAACTAAAACATGAAGAGTGTTTTGCCTTCTCTTTGTCAGCTGAAAACTTGGAATGTCAGCTTAGAATGTCGGATTACGTGTAAAAAGATATGTTTAAATAAATACAGTCTTGTCTGTTTATCTAATCCGTAAGAATCTAAAGCTTCGGCTTTTTGAACAGAGCAAGTTATTTGCAGTTGAAAAGGAACTGTGTCTGTTTTGCTCGCTGAGAGGGGAAAAGTAGGTCAGTGTCACTTAAACACTTTGTGTCTAAGTGACAACACCTGAACTCAATGACTGTGAGCAGCTGATCTTAATGAGCACATCAGCACAGCTCTTTTGGGTCTATTCATCGCACGTTGCCAAACCAAAAGCAAAAAAAAAATGCAACTGTGATTAATGGCGTTAAAAATAATTGACGCTACTTAAGCACTTACAATTAATCACATGCGTTAATCCGTTAACTTTGACAGAACTAGTACATTTATAAATCTTACACACATGAAAATAAACTGGTCACTAATTCCTTTTCTGGAGCTCAGTGTCTTTCATCGTAGTTGTAGTTATCACTAATATCAGTAATCACTGATGATGCATGTTGTGAATGATGTCATCACTAATGATGCGTGTCGTGAATGGTGTCATCACTAATGATGTGTGTTGTGCGTGATGTCAATGATGCGCCGTGAATTCCACCTGTCCCCCATTGCTACATCCTGATCACGTTACGTGTCTAACGCTTCTGGTGTGGTTATTCCAGCACCTGTAATCTGGGTAAACTCCAGTGTTCCAGTCAGGCCGGTGAGTGCGACTCTCTCAGGTGACGTCAGCTCTGGGTGTGACGCTCCTGCCTTCTGTCTCCAGCCTGTCAGCCTCCAAAGCAGATGTTCAACTGCTCCAGATTCTCACCAGGACAGAAAGGAACCGAGTGTCAAGCCAGCTGCCTGAAGCAAGACGCCAACAACTGCGTGAGTTAGGCTGCTTTCACACCTATGGTTTATATAATATAATAGGACTATAATGATGCATTTCTCTGGCCTTTTTGTCGCCTTTCACACCACACTTTTTGCTCTCATCCGTACCGAACCAAAATTCAGTCATGTGACAACATTCACGTCACTCATTAGCCAGTTGTGTCCGTTTAATATTTCTTAAACTTCTTTTCAACTAATCAGAATGGCGGGTAAATTCCATAAATAAAGCAAATAGAGAACATGGCGTTATTTAGTCTGGAGAGTCTTTGTGCCTATATTAAACTATAGAACTATCGTATTTAGTTTGTATTGATCGCTTGAGACAAACATGAATTATATACACACATATATATATTTTGAGAGTGTAGCGCGGACGCGACTGCAAAAAATATTTGAATGCTGCACGCGGCGAAGGCTTCACACTTCACTTCAGGAGACAGTGTGACACGGAATCGGAGATATTCCACAGCACAGCATCACTCACAGGAATTTAGTCAAAATGCGCAGTTGTTTTTGCATTTGGTACAGTTTAAGTTCAAGCGCTCCGAGACCACTTTCACACCACAATCGAACCGTACCAGAGTTGGTTTGGAAGCGTATCGAGACCAGCTTTTCTCTTGGTCTCGGTACGCTTGTTTGGTGCGGAACAGAGTCCGATTCCCGCTTTCACACCTGCCCAAACCAACCGTACCAAACAGGGAAACCAACTCTGGTGCGATTCAGATACAGCCTTAGAGACACGTGTGAATTCACGAAACTGAATCCAACTGACCGTCTGCTGGCGTGGACAGGTGAGCACCGGCTGCGTCTCAGGCTGCATGTGTCCAGAGGGTCTTCTGTCCGACGGCAGCGGGGGCTGCGTGGAGAAATCCACCTGTCCGTGCGTCCACAACGGAGTCACGTATTCACCCGGAGACGAGGTGCAAGACGACTGTAACACCTGGTGAGTCCAGTTTGCACCGCACGAGTCTGGTGCCAGCGTCCACCCGCACGGATGAGAAGAGTTGGCAGAATTTCTGAATTTTCAAAATTGCTGAGGAAATATTTTCGTCCTTTGTCAACGACACTTTTTACCTGACGAAAACTAAACGGGAACTATGTAGAAACTCCCGCTCAGGGACGAAAACTTTAACTACATTTATTGACAATTTGATCGGCGAATAAAAACTAAACGTGAATGCCTTTTATGACAACGTCCAATCATAATCCGAGCTTGTGGAGAAATAATAATAATAATAATAATAATAATAATAATAATAATAGAGACGCTAGCTTCTAAACGTCTACACCCGACTGGAGAAAGTGCTCAGATATATGGATTCATTTTACATTCAACGCGACTTTGAAAAATCTGTACAGTGTGGTAAAAATACAACACACCTGAAGCGCCATCCGCAGATGAAACTTCTTTTGTTCCACCTGTTACTTGTAAACGTGATGCAATTATTTCATTTCAATTTTATTTGTTCTGTTTTTAGTGGTAATGTTAAACATATTCCACATTAAGAACAGGAGTAGGACCCCCATTCTTACCCCATTCTTGTCACAGAAATAACCACAAATTTCTGTGCTAACAAAACCAAAACACAATTTAAATCATTTTCCATACAGTTGTATCATGTTCTGCTTACAACGACACTTAAATGTAGTGATACTGGGACGTTTTTTGATGTCATTTTCTAAACAATTTTGGAAAAAATACTGTACACCGATAAATTAAATACACCTTTGTTTCAGCGTAGTTTTTATAGACAATAACTTAAAATCATTTTCCCTTCTACTATGCGTTTGACTTAAAACAAATAAATTTTGCAAACCACTAGGCAACAAGGGATGTCTTGCTTTGTGCAAAATTAACAATGTTTGCAAAATTACCAAATCACTCAAATTAAGTAATCCTGACTGCCGAAATAGTGTGGAAGTAGACTCTCTTGGGGAGGTTTTATGCATTATTCACAGTTCTCGTTTTTGTAAAATAATCAAAGGCATTAAATTAGTCTTATAAGAATTTTCCCATATTTCCAAACCATACAAGAAATGTGGCAATATCAATGAAGAATATTAAATTAAAATTACAATTTATTTTACTTAATTTTCTTTTTGCTGACATTTCATTTATGAGAATACATTTTTTTGGATTAAAAAAAAAGTTTAGAAAAATAAATTCAAGAAAAATAAATGTACGTAAGTACATTAAGTACGATCTTTGTATATATTTTATAAGTTCAAAGTTAATTATCTATTCAGATTTCGTAGACATCGCAAACTATAGTAAACATTTAGAATATATAGCACTTATATTACTGCAATTTAGTCGACTAAAATATTGTGGTATTTAGTCGACAAAAATTAGACTACAACTAAAAAGTTAAAACGAGTTTTAGTCAAACGACTAGGACTAAAACTAAATTAAACATCTTTGTAAAAATTAACACAGCAACCAGTTCTGCGTGAATGAGCCTGTAATGACTCTGTGTGGTTCAGCACCTGCACAGACGGCACATGGACCTGCACGGAGGAGACCTGCTACTCCACTTGTACCATCTACGGAGCCGGCCACTTCAATACCTTTGACGGCAAGAGCTTTTACTTTCACGGAGACTGTGAGCACACCTTAGCACACGTAGGTTCCCCACTAACACACTCACTACACACTCAACCAGATGACTAATGGTGGAAACCTCTCCTAGGACAACTGCGAGAACAACTCCACTTCCACTTTCCGCCTTGTGACGGAGAACATTCCGTGTGCCTCCACAAATTCCATTTGCTCCAAGTCCATTGATCTCTCCTTTGGGGTGAGGGTCATCCGAAAGTTCAGTCGGGTTCCGGTTTCAATGTCCTCTAATCGATGAATCGCACCTGGCAGGGCAACCTGATTGTCTTATCTGAAGAAAACGGCATCAGCGTTGTCGAAAGCAACACCACGGATTACCAATTCGAGATCCATTCTGCTGGAATCTACACGGTCATAGTGATCGAAGACGTGCTGAACCTGATCTGGGACAATAAGACGTATGTCATGCTTCAGCTTCACCCCGATTTTCAGGTACGTGTGGAGTACAAGTTCAATCGAGCAGACGGATCCAGTCCCACGTGACAATTTGACCGGACTTGTGATCTCCGGCAGGGCCAAGTGTGTGGACTCTGTGGAAACTTTGACGGCAATGCCAACAACGACTTCCTGATGCAAAATGGAGAAGAGGTGACGGACGCGGAGGAGTTTGGGAACAGCTGGAAGGTGAATCCCAGCTGCCCAGATGTGACGGATGTTCTGGACCCTTGTGACCAAAGCCCACACCGCAGAGCCTGGGCCACCAAACAGTGCAGCATCATCACCAGCAACGTGTTTGAAGACTGTCAGTCACTTGTAAGTCAACTGCTTTCTGTACTATTTCTCTTTACGCTCGAACTGAATTGCTTTTGTTGGAATTATGGCTGTAATGAGTCCAGGGGTGTCAAACTCATTTCACATCGTGGGCCACATACGTCCTGGGGAGATGTCAGACGGGCCGGACCATTACAATTATACAATACTCTGCTATAAATAACCTGTAAAATATCACGTCTTTCCTTTGTTTTGGTGTAAAAAAGCACAAGAACATTAGGAAAATTCTGAAATGTAACTGTCCGTCTACAAAACATTTCATGAATTACCTCATATTTTCTTAGATAATTGTGCAATTTGCCTTTTCCATTCACATGTATGCAATGCAACTGATCCCACTGATTGTACAAAGGCACAATTGGTGCTGAAAAATATATTAATGCGCTTTTAAGAGTAAATAAGACTTTTAAAGAAAGGCATTTATAAACCACCTACACATACGCATATACAATCTACATAAATGTAATCCCTGCGTACACCTTGTAAACTAAAGAGAGTGATATTAAATGTGTAATGAAGAAAGTAAAATCTGTAAACTTCATACATGAAACATACATACACTTCATACTAAAAATGAATGGAGTTGTATGTACAGTAGAATTCCATCACGCTTTTGTTGTGAAGCTGCTAACTAACATTAAAGTGCACATTTTTCCATGCATAAATAAATAGGACGTGGTCCATTTTTCTTTGAAAATTCTACACTCTTTATCTACTTTTCTTCGTTTGGATAACGACATTTAGGCTAATGAGGGTGTAGCGGAGTGGTAGAAAAGTTAGCTATTAGTAACAACATCGTAACTAGCCGTAGATGACGCGTAGATAGTGTCTCTCAGTGATTCGGCCTTCTCTGATGGAAACAGCAGCTAAAATTACTCAAATTATTTTGTGGGCGTGATCGAACCCCCTTAGGGGCCGGTTCCGGCCCGCGGGCCGTATGTTCGACACCCCTGCTCTAGTTTCAACTACAGAAGAAATTCAAGTTTCATTACAATAAGCAACGATTTTGGTTACAATTCTAGACAGGTCATGATTGTTGTCAAAGTAACTTTTGCCATTGTAGAAAACTAACAATTTGTCGCGATGAGATGTTACGGTTGGTGGGTTTGGAGTGGTCTGTAATAGTGGTCTCTTGTGTGGTGGAGGTGGATTCCGCTCCGTACTATGAAGCGTGTTTATCGGACACGTGTGCATGTGACTCGGGCGGCGACTGTGATTGCTTGTGCACCGCTGTGGGCGCTTACGCTGCTGAATGTCGGAAGAAAGGAGCCTGTATCGCGTGGCGCCGACCAGACTTCTGTCGTGAGTACACCGATTATTCTTTTATCAAAGAATTATGATATTTTTAGCCAGAAGTGTGTAACAAATTTACCTTACTGTGGAAAGAAAACAAAAACACTGTTCCTCAGCTCACTACGATTTGCCTTTTGTCAATTAAATAACATACCTGAAACAGCAAACAATTTCCCATCAAATTAAAAAAATCATGATAATTTTCATCGTTCTTCCAGCTTTATTCTGTGACTACTACAACGACTTTAGTGAATGTATGTGGCATTATAAACCATGTGGATCGACTTGCATGAAAACTTGCAAGAATCGAAGTGGAACCTGCTCGAATCAAATTCCCCTCCTTGAAGGCAAGTATATCAAGTATTACAAAAGTGAAACATTCAGAAACATGAAACAGAAGAAAACTGCATAACAGAAATTATAGTAGTCATGTGTTACATTTTCTCTCTCTAGGCTGTTTTCTGCAGTGCCCTTCAGATAAACCTTATATCAGAGAAGAGACCATGAAATGTGTTCCAGAACCAGAATGTGATTACTGTTTTTATGATGGAAAACTATTTCCTGTTGGATCAATAGTTTACAACGCCACAGACGGAAATAATGCATGTTTTATTGCTATCTGTAATGAAAATGGACAAATACAAAGAAGTGTCATATATAACTGTAGAGAAACAACCACAACCCCCTTTACCTTTAGTAGTTCCACACCAACGACAATCACGTCAATTTCCTCCAGCACAAGTACAGAAACTCCAACAACCACAGAAATCACGCCGTCTTCTTCGACCGCAACGCCATCCACAACACCCGTCTCCTGTGGCGGTGTTGGTATTTGCTTGTGGTCCAACTGGATAGATAGCAACACTCCTAGTAAGCTGCCCCAAGGATTCGAGACAGAATCCATCGCTAAAC
>MU204172.1:719360-745896 GCA_017309775.1 Paedocypris sp. Pulau Singkep | reverse complement strand
CAGCTTTAATTTTCTAACTGATGGTCTCACATGTTCTTCAAGCACCTTCTGATACACAGTAGAATTCATGGTGGATTCTATGATGGTGAGCTGACCAGGTCCTGCTGCAGCAAAGCAGCCCCAAACCATGACACTTCCACCTCCATGCTTCACAGTTGGTATGAGGTTCTTTTCTTGGAATGCTGTGTTTGGTTTACGCCAAACATGTCCTCTGCTGTTGTGTCCAAATAATTCCATTTTGGACTCATCTGTCCAAAGAACATTATTCCAGAAGTCCTGGTCTTTGTCAACTTTATCTCTGGCAAATGTCAGTCTGGCCTTGATGTTTCTCTTCATCATGTTTCTGGTTACAAAAAACCACATGCTTTCAAAGGGTGTCCTAATTTTTTCACATGACTGTACATGATGGAGTCCAATGTCATGCCACCAAAGTCCTATTTTTTTGTTTTAAATAATCGATTTATATACGATTTCTTGCTCAACCTCAGTATAACTTCACTGGATGGTTAATTGCCGAATTTCAAAATGGTCTCACTCACACTAAATCACTCACTCGCTCTAAAACTACAACTGGTACAACTGCATGTGTATTATGCATATTTTATATCTATTTTTTCCATGTATAATTCAAAGTGTTCTGACACCAGTCGCACTGTGCAGCGACCTTGATGATAACCACTGTAATTGTATATGCGCAAAATATCACTTGATCAAAAGAAAAAAAGAGACTTTAAATGCTGCACCAAGAGAAATGTTAAGCGAGGTTAATAATGTCCCTGTTGGATCCTTCCAGTTTCATTAAATGTGATACGGACTCGACGGATACAGTGGCTAGTGGGATGTGAACAGATTCCTAGCATCAGCCAGTTTAGCATCCAAGCGTCGTAATGTGAGACGGCATTGTTCTGTACTGACACCTTTAATTTAAGTGCAGGTCCAGTTGACTGATAAGACTCGGAGCAGACCACACATCCCAAGGTTAACAAGGAGACTGTCTGGGCACTAGCTCCATTAAACCTGTGCAGACAAAAAGCTAAAAACAGAAGCGGAGGAGCTTATGATCCACGTTGACACCTCACAGTTTGGAGCTATAAAATCCTTGTTGAAGGTGAAGAGAACTGGCATAATCTCCCCAACCTAGAATTTATAGGAAAAAGACATGGTGGAAAGATCCAGAAGATTCAGAAAATCCTCACAGCCTATTGAATCATAAAATAGTCTTAGCTTCGCTCCACTGGGTTCAGGCACCTGTGCTGTTTAAGCCACAAGAGACCCGAGAAACGTATTTACAGTGGCACGGAAACGCAAGATTAATAAAAAGTGTGGATCTTTTCATTGGTTTAATTGGAGTAAATTGGTTATTACTCACTGTATAAATCTGATTAATCTGGTTTATTTTTCAATCAAAATCTGATTTCTCGATTCTGCCATTTTCAATTTGTAGTAATCAACTCGCCATTTCTATCCATTAAATATGTTGAACAGATGTCGTATGAAGCACTTTTTGTACCTGCTTTTTCTGACACGTTGTGGTATTTTCTTCTGTTAGTAATCCTGTTTAAAGTAGGATTAGAGTAAGTGTGTTGCAGTACCAAACAACAGCATCAGATTACTAACACGATCCAGATAATATTTCATCCATCACACATAATCTCAGTGGGACTGAATGTCAACTTTAAGTATTAGACCTCAGCACTGCACTTTTACACCAATGTCACTGCTGCTGTAAAATTGTTTTATCTTTCGTGCTTTATGAGCCATGTTAGGGTTTTAGTTCTCGGCCCCTTGGAGTGGAAGCTGGACTATGCAAGATGAATCTGAATTTTCTTATTAGGGCAACCGTTGGCTTTAAAGGTCATGGGGTCCTTAATGAATAAATTATTCAACACAACACGTTGTATTGTGTCACGACGCATGTTTGTTCCCAATGTTCCTTTTATTTGTTTGTATTAGTTACACTTACTTTTGGTTTCATTTTAAGTCAATTGTATTCCTCTGTAATTGTTTAGATTTATTTTTATTTGAAGTTTTCTAGCTCTTGATGTAGCTATAAGACCAAATCCTTGCAAATTTACTAATTCCAAATCAATATGTTATATTAAATATTGTTAGATTAAAAATAAATATTTGTCATTTTTTTTAAACCATCACTTTTGACTTATTTCATATTTACATTTATGAAGAAGATTCAATTTAATCTTTAATTTTTATGAAATAATTTTCCCTGGAAATATTTATTCCCTGGCCCAAACTCATCTGGTATCTAAATTTCGAAGGCTACCATAAAAATGACTCTTTCGAACTGAGCAGTCTGTCGAAATGGTACAAAGAGATGTGGAGTCGGGTGGTGAAGAGTTATATTTCAGAATAAATACATTTAAACATTAAAAAATGTAAAATATTTTGTGCACCCTTAAAAATATGTCCAGTCACAATTATACAATTTAAAAATACGAACTTGCTGCTAAATTAATTGATTCATTTTCATATGTACTCCATTTATGTTTTATTCAAATGTGCAATTATTTTTACACACAAGGCAAGGCAGTTGAAGCACTGCATTCTGGGATCTGTAATTTCTGGCATTGCTTCAAATTATTATCTTTAAATACAGCCGACAACAAATCCATAATAAGATATCTCGCAGACCGAGTATAACTTACGCCGGGCCGAATGTGGCCCAGGGGCCTTGAGTTTGACATATGGTAAAAGGCAAAATCATTTCTATAATGAGCTGAATCATTTCTGACAGGGACTTTATTAGATCCTGTCTGGCTCAAGTTCCTTTCCCACCTTGTTTTCTGACCTCGGCCTAAAGAGAAGAGGATGCTGACTCTGACGGCCTTTGACTTTGACAGCCAGGGATGTGACATGGAACAATGCTGACCCGCTGGATTCCACAAACACCTAGGCAGAGGTGTGCGCTATTCTCAGGCTATAACTGTCTATTAATATTTCAGATTTGAAAAAACATGTCATCATCCACGATGGTGGCCCTCTCTGGAAACAATAAAATCTGTTAGTGCCTTCATTAGGTTTTGTGAATTATTGTAAATGTGAATAGGTACAATTGGTCGAATTTGGCAGTTTATGATCGGTAACTTTATAGACTTTATGAATTGATACACAGAAAAAGAGGAATTTTCTTTTTCTCGAATTTTGTGATGAGTCATGCATCCCACCATCAACCCGGACCACTATTCCAATTATAGCTCTCAGCTGGATGCTTGGCTGCTTAGTGGGCATAACTATCATTGCCCAGACAGAGAACAGGGTTCCCAATTGAAATATATGTGGCTTACAAATTGGATTTTGGAAACGGACTGAATTAGATCCTTTTATCCCGTACCTTCTGAATTCTCCTCCACAAGATCTGTCTTATTTCAGAATTCCACATCATAAATGGCTTTGACGTGTCTGCGCTGCTAATCCAGACATAATGAGCGTGATTACGTGTAATGCATCCTGCCAGGAGAAGGAGACTGATCAATCTGAGGACTCGGTTTCTGCTTACTGCTTTCTGCCGTCTGAGGCAAATGGTACCGAAACCTAATAAAGTAGATAATTAAATGTTTTATAATTCAGTTAGGATAAAACACTTCTCGAGGAGGCGTGAATTGTAATGTTGGGGCTTTAAAAGCACTATGATGAGTAGGAAAACTCAATGATCATCACTATATATATATGCATATATTTAATTGATTTACTAGGCACGGTGGAGCAGTGGGTAGTGCTGTTGCCTCACAGTGAGAAGGTCTTTGAGTTTCAGGCCCGCTCTGCAAATTGTTGACCACCCTGTGGCCCAGAAATGGAGTAAGTGGTAGCAAATGGATAGATAGATGGATTGTCTATATATTTCTTTACTGTAAGGGATTGGATGCTGGCACAATTTGTCTTGTTCAGTAAGGCGACCTTGAGACTCTCAAAAGGTAGCAAATAAATGGGATAAACTATTCTTATTAAAGAGGTTCAACATCTGTATTTATGTTTTTTTTTTTTTTAGAGTTTAAGTAAATTCATTCTCAATTTTATTTTAATTAAAATAATTATAATAAATATTTATAAATAATTACTTTTTGATTTTAATATCTAAAAGTCTGTTACTCTTTTAATTATTATTATTTTTTCCTTATCTTTTACCCTTTTTCCCTCTTTTTTACAATTTCCTTCTGGGAATTTTAAAGCTTTTTTGAATCTTGAATCTGTAATATAAATTTTATTATACAGTATACTGTACATATTCATTTGCATGAACCTTTTTAAAGTAAAAAATATTGCTTTAATTTTCGCTCATTTAATACAACAAAGCAGCACATTTTACTAAAACAAAATCTGATTACAATGTTTTATCATTGTGCTTTCTGGGAATAAAAAGTTATACATTATAATACAAAAGGCTATACATTATATAAAAGTTTAGTAGTTTTACAAAAAAAAGTATGCAGTCATCCTAATCTAATGAACAGATTTTGGCTTGTTCAGAACTCGGACTCTCTATAAGTGCAGGTCATTGTCATTATGAAATAGAAATGGATTCTTCCCAAGTGTTTGCAGTTAACTTAAAAAGTACAGTTTCAAAATTACTTTCTGTGACATTAATTTGCCCTGAAACTTAAATTTAATTAAGGAGATGTGGTCTGTATTTGGTGGCCTAGTTTATGAAATAGTCTGTATATGCAGTAATAGTTTAGAGGTGCAGTGATAAACGCTGTGGTCTCAGAGCAATGACGCCCCAAGTTTGCGGCCTGGTTGGGGGCTTATGTGTAAAGTTTGCATGTTCTCCCCTGTTCATGTGGCTTTCCACCGGGTCTCTGGTTTCACAACCGAACTGCCATTAATTTTCTTTTGAATTTTGCACAATACTACTGTATAAATAACCCATACCAATATGCATATATGTATGCATTTACATACATGCATTATTACTTTTTCTGTAAATGCATTAACAGTACTCATTCAGATGAACTCATTCAATGTTTTCATTTCATCATCTCTTTAATTAGCATTTTTTGTAAGCAATCCACGTTGGCACTTTAGGTTGGAAGTTAACTGTATTTTATTGGCTCGTGTCTAGCACAATATAAAAAATCTAACGCCACAGACACATCATCAGGCTCATTTATGTGATTGAACCTATGTATTCATTCTTCAGGTTTCAAACAGGCTACAGCTACCCATGACCCAGAAATAGAAGAAGCAGTTTTGAAGATGAATGAATATTTTGTGAGATTTTCCGATTTATATAAAAACTGTTGCTTTATAATTATGATGCCATGGCTTTTATTGAAAAAAATGGAGAGCTGAATTTCTGACACATAATGTTGCCACATGAGAAGAAATGGATCTGTCTTGTTGGCCAATATTTTTAGTTTTTTTTTTTATTTAGTTTTTTTTAGAGTTGGACTAGTTTCGTGATGTCTTCATTTTTTTTTTGGATCATATCTGCAATCTTTTGCTAGGGATTTCGTCAATTATACTTGGACAGACTGAGTTTGTTGGTCAGATATCAGTACGATATCAGTTGAACTCAAGTGCATCATAAATCGAAAGTTTAGACATGTATTCTGTAAAAAGTTTTATTTCTGAGACTATTCAAACAGTTTATAAAACGAATAAACACAGTCCAGCCGAAATCAAACTTTGAATCCAAGTTGATTCTGTTCTGTTCCCAGAACAATTTGTTAAAGATAAGTGCATTTCTGCCAGTCTGTGTTTATTATATAATAGCGGAGAGTTTGGATTTGGAAGTGTTTACATGTAGAGTAGAACGTTGATTATAATTGGTGTTCACATCTTTAAATCACAGTTTTAATCTCAGAAAGTTTGATTCTCTTGATTAAGTCACCATATTATGTAACTCGTGTACTTATTAGCCTTTAGCTTGTTTACAACCATTCCCATGCTGTGTGTGTGTGTGTGTGTGTGTGTGTGTGTGTGTGTGTGTGTGTATTCTTGTCTTGTGTGGCATGTTTTGTTGAATTTTAATTATTGTACATTGTTGCTCTTTCTTCATTCCTCACTAACTTTTGCTTACTCACCTACTGTAGTCACTACTTCTCGGTCACACTTTCTCAAACTCACTCTTTCTTTCACAGCCTCTTACTCTCACTCACTCACTCATTCACTCATTCACTCACTCTCACTCACCTAGTTACTTTCACTCACTCATTCTGTCTTTCTTGCCTTCTCCCTTTCTCACTCTCTCGCACTCAATCTTACTCACCTAGTCACTCCCTTAAATCCGAATTTATTTCATTCTCTCTGTTACTCGTTCACTCTTCTGACTGTCATTTTGGACAATATTTGTAGTTTTGTAATAATCACTTTCTCTCATTCACAATTGTATTACACACTCAGGCACTCTTTCTTTAACCCCCCCCCTTTAACCTTCACTCACCTAGTCTCTCTCTCTCTCTCTCTCTCTCTCTCTCTCTCTCTCTCTCACTACACCTCACCCATTCATACCCCCCCCCCTTCCTAATTTTCTCCTATCTCACCCTCAGACCTACTTTCTTTCCACTCCACAGAAGAAAAAAAACCTCCTGTACTTCTCCCCTCCCTATGCAGAAGTGCTCATATAGGGGCACAGGCGGGTTCCCGGAGGAGCAAAGTTTGTTTAAAGTAGTTGGGAAAAGGTTTTGGACAGGCTGATGTGCGCTCCACAGTTCGCCTGAGCAGCCGAGCAGCGTGTCAGGGAACGTTTCCTCCAGATGTGTGGCCTTCCACTGTCAGAAGACTCTGGTGAGTGAATGACCAAACTGAGCTTGTTTCTCTTCTTTTAAGGGATTTTTAACGCCTTTATTGAAACCATCTTTGAAGATGCTTCGAGTTGTAAAGGAGTTGTTTTTAAATTGTACTTGTTTTGTACACAGAATTAATAGAATATAAACTGTTGCCAACCCTAAAACTACTTCTACAACCACATAAAGCAATTTCTAATAGTTCTTTTCACTCTGTTGGATGAATTGGAGAATACGCTTGTAAACTTTTAGAAGCATTTAAGCTTTACCGTGACTGTTTTCTTCTTACAGTAAATCAAGCTTGAGTGAAAGTAAACCCCATTTCATACGCTTTGAACTGGTTTGGCATTTATTTTATTTTTACGACACTATTACTCAAGGTGCACCCAAAGGAAATTAAAGGTCAAAATCATTGCATTTCCACTATTTGAAAGGACTTTTATGGTTTCATAAACATCATTTGAGGGTCTGAAATGTCTCATTGTTTTCTCCGTTATAAAACATTATAAGCTGCTGCTTGGCTAAATGGCCGGTCAAGTGAGACAATGCAATGTGGGTAATTAAATCATTTCACATTCTCTATTGATCACAACGTCTTAAAATTACAAATATATGTTCATCAAGGCTTGTAATCAATAATCTCATTCACATACACTTGGCCAGATTTGAATTTTGCTGCTTTCTTTTACGTCACTTTGTATAAATATCCAACTTTTCTATTTCAATCAGCATTTGGGATTCAATTTCCCAAGTAAAAACGTTCCTAAAATAGGTGCATTTATTTTTCAAAGTGCCTCATTTTGTCTGCAAGCAGTAAATGAGAAATCTATCACGTCCTTCATCTCCAGAGCAGAAGTTCATTACAGATGGTGTCGCTCGGCTGAGTTACAGATATTATCCGTCCTCCACGCAGTAAATATCTCCATCAACACAGGCTGATTATAATGGTTATAGATCAATAGTATTGTTTCTTACTTCTATCATTTGAATATAAATTGAATGTTACCGCTGAATGTGCGCACAGAGGTTTTTATATAAGTGTGGATTGTCCTGGAGACCCCGAAGCACAGCAGAGAAAAGAAGCTGTTGTCCCCCTTTGCAGGCAGATATCAAATTTCACACGTTTCCAGATGTGGAGAGGAGTGAAGGGACAGGCTGGAATTGGACAAAACACTGAATCAATTGTGCGAATTGTCATTTCTGTCACATCTACGCACATTTTGACTTAGTTGGAGCATTTTGAAAAAAGAAATGTCTTTTATTGCAATTCTGTTACTATTAAGTCCCAAGTGCTCAGACAGTAGAGTAGTAGTGTTAACAACAGAAAAGGTTTGGGTTTGATTTTGGTGTGACACACACACACACACACACACACACACATTCTATTAAAACAAACACGCACATCGCTAAATGAATGAATGATTGAATGGAGAGAGATAGACAAATAAAGAGCAAAAAGAGAGAGTTGTAAAGAGAGACAAACAAAAAGAGAGAGAGAGAGACAGAGAGAGAGAGACTGAAAGAGTCAGACAGAGAGAGAGAGACAGACAGAGAAAAGATGAGAGAGAGAGAAATGGAGAGAGACAGACTAATAGTCAGACATAAAAAGAGAGGGAGACAGAGAGAGAGAGAGAGAGAGAGAGAGAGAGAGAATGAGAGAGCGCGCAGTCATCCATGACATGCTAGACTGAACAAATAGCTTCTTCGTGTACGAGGTCATGTGCAGAACCCCCATATTGTGCTCTCATGAAACGCACCAGCAGGAAGTTCCTCTATGTTCCTGTAAAGTCTCAAAGGTGCACAGATATTAAATTCGCAGTATTGTTATTTATGGAATCAGATTACTGCCAAAGAATATAAAACGTAAATTTCTAATAAACAAACCAAAATGCTTCACATTTACGTTTGGATTTTAGTTTTTCGCATTTTCCCATTTTTGTTTCACTTTTTTGCTTTGAATTTTTCTATTGATTTTTTCTGTTTTGTTTGGATTTCTGGCCCAAGTTTCACGGGGGGGGGCCTTATTCCCTTATTCTGACTAGTGATTGGCCAGTGAGAATGTGATTGACTGGAAGAGGGGGAGGAGTTTAGCGAGCGCCTAAACACATTCATAATCGGAATACCTTCATCGTTTGTCTGGACCGATACAACACCATCCACATCACCGCATAAGAAAGACAACAATTGTGCTCTCGCAGCCTGCACTCCTTATTTAGTGAGCAAGTATAGTGGGTTTCACGGTAAATTTTAGTTAGCATGGAATTATAAGAGTTTTTAAAACAAACTGAATTTTATCATTATTTTCATTATTACAGTTTTTCTCAAATGCTAAAACACAAAAGCCAATCCCCTAAACCAAAAGACCAGTCATCTAAACACATTTACCAAATCTAACCATCATTCTCCAATACCATAAACACATTTCACACGAAGACACAATTCACAAAACACAATTTCTGTTCTCATAACTCTAAACACACTTGTCCTTGCTAAAACACAAGTTGCAAAAGAACTAATCCTCTGCAGAAATCTAAAATTTCTAACTTTCCATTACTGCAAAATGTATTTTGGCGGTTATGAATCAAGGAATCTTCTCACCAACCGAGAATTGTGTTTTCAGTTGTTTCGCTGCTCTTTTGGTGCAAAGGTTTGAGTTTTGAAGTGAGAAGGTGTAGTTGTGTTTATGTAGCTTTAGAAACGAGTGTTGTGTTTAGACATTGGGTAACATGCAGGGAACATTTGTGAAATGTGTTTTAGCATTTGAGAAAAACTGTAATTACAATAATAGTAGTAATAATAATACATTTTATTTGTAAGGTACATATCGGGAGCACTGCACATACACAGTGTTTCGATGTGAAGAAACAACAGTGTGTACTATTATTCTGATATTGTTCATATATTATTATTCAATATTGTGTTATTATTCATATATTATTATTCAATATTATTCAATATTGTGCAAAGAAAACCCTTTGTACTAATATTTAGTTTGTGTACTAATATTAAAAAAACAGTGAATGTCAAGATGTACATCCGCTGAACTTGTCCAACATTTCTTAGTCAAGCCGGTCTCTCCAGCCAATCAGAGTAAATGCCGCCACCATGCAAAACTTGGGCCAGAAGTTGAAAAGGAAAAAAAAAACGAACGGGAAAAAAAAAGATTGAAACGAAAATGTGAAGATAAATAAAAAAAAAATAAAAAAACGAAACATAAGTGTGAAGCATTTTATATGTAAACATATTTTTGGCTCTAATCTGATTCCAAAGTTATCTGAAAGTATATTATCACAAATATTTCAATTTACAGTTTATTATTATATCTTAATAAAATTAATTGGTTCTTGATTACCTAAAGAGTGAGTATGGAGGCCATAAAAATTTGATGAATAAATAATATTAGAGAGCACAGTAGCCTCCCACTTACATATGTGTCCTTTTTCAGTATGCAAATTTTACCCAAATAAATCTTTGTTCAAGATTTTTAAGTTAAACTGGTTTTGAAATTCCTAGTGTCTGGCTGAGGGAGACGGCGGATTTTGTAGAGCAAACAATGGTTTTATCCATTTTTATTTTTCCCATCCATTTTCGTTTCACATGTTTACCATTTCACAATGTGTATTATTCATCAAAAAAACATCTCTTTCTGGATTCGTTGTCTGAACTGCTCTTTATTTCCCAGTAACTCGGGACTAAGACTCTCCAGAGCTCAAGCACAAGAAATGCATACAATAAAAACCCCGAATTGGTTTCACATTTGAGACTCGCAATAGTTCCACAAATCTGAACTCAACTAACTGAATGTTACCAAAATCTTACAAATGTTACAAATACGTCTTATCAGATCAGGCAATATATTTTTATTGTTTATTGCGCAATTTTACTGAGCATGAGAAAATGGTTGCTTTTATTTCCTACTTTCATCTAACATGAGCATAGAAATGAAAAAAAAAAAAAAAAATTATAAAAAAAATAATAATAAATAAAAGAGTTAAACATAGAAATGTACATGTACCATTTTGGAGTGATCTTTTTGAATTGGTATAGAGTAGATGTTCGCAACATTATAGTTGTGGGCTCAACTTTAAGGAAAATATGAAGCAGGTTTAATGACTGAATTGTATGTATCATTGCAAAAAAGCATATTCAATATGACTTCAAAATTAGCGTTTGTAAGTATATCCGTAGTTTAACAATGCTGAGTTCTAGTTTTCAACTATTTCGTCATGGTGGCTTTCTGTGGCCTTCAAATAGAGGTTCTAACAGAAGTTTTGCAGTATTTTTATTATACTGATATTAATTAATTAATATCCAGACATTTTTAACGACTTATTCCATTTCTGGGTCATAGGGATGGGCATGAGGCGGGTTACATACTCTGGATAAGCCAACCACTCGCAGAGCGGATTAAAAAATGTACAAAATAATTTTTATTTTTATTATATTTAACTAATAATGTGGAAACTAAATATTTTACACACCACAAATAACCTGCTACTTGTGTTGCAGATGAGTTTGGAGATTCGCAGCAGACCGGATTATTTGGAAAAGCTCTGATCGTTTCTCTTTAGAGAATTCACAATTTTCATTGCTTGGATTCTCGTTCACCAGTCCGTCAAGTTCCAGGTCACAAAGGTGAAGAACTGAAAGGCTATTCCATCTTCTGGTCTTGATGGAGCTGCACTCAACACTCGGCCCTTTGCTCTTCACACTTCTAGTGATGGCCGTCTATTGCCAGAGCGGCGATGAAGAAGCGTGGGGATCGGGTGACGTCTCTAGAGATGCGGTCACTGCCAACACTACAGCAGTTGCGGATGAGCCAACCAGGACTGATCCGCATTTCCAGACGCTGCCAGAAACAGAAGTCGGGAACTGCTATGTCAACTTTCACACCAGCCAAGTTGTTTCAAGGCGGTTACGAGCTTTCAGAGAGGACGTTGCCTACCTGAAGGCTCTTCAACATGGTAATCAGGCAGTGATGGAGAACCTGGTCCAGTTTGTAGAAGCAGAAATGGGGAATCAAAGCTACCAGCAGACGATCCAAGAGAATATTGCGGGAATCAAGGAAGACCACGTCAGCTTTGAGAGTGAAATGACGAAAGCTGTTGAGGAGATGGAGAGTCAGCTCGAAGGAGACGCTCAGGACATTTTGGATGGAATACAAAAGTAAGTTGGACTGAAATTATTTATGAAATCAGTGGTTGGAAAAGATCTCAAATTGAATGGATGTGAAAGTCACATGCATCATTCTGACAAAACCACACACACACAAAAATTATTCACAAGAAGCAAAAACTCCTAAAAATCTCAAAATCATTGAAATTAAGCACTTTGTATTTTAATTCTTTGCTTAATCAGATTTTTATAATGTTTATACAATATATTAATAATAATTCATAATAATTAATAGTATTTTATTATTATATCTTAATAAAATGTATTGGTTCTTGATGACCTAAAGAGTGAGTATGGAGGCCATACAAATTTGATGAATAAATAATATTAGAGAGCACAAAAAACCTTTGTACTTTACTTCACAGTCAAAGTAATTTCAAAGTAGATATTTGAATCCTTGTTGCAGTGGAACTACCAAGCGTCATTCATTCTCTGATCATATATGACGTGAGAGAGAACACACATGTATAACAGAGTCAAATGAGTTAATTATGAAGTAAATTGACTAAAAAGTTCTTGAAATCTTGAAACGTGTAGCAGCAACTGGTAGTCAGTGTAAGGAGACAAGCAGTGGAGTGACATGCTGCTTTTATGGCTGTTTAAAAACCAGTCAGTCTGCGGCATTCTGAAGTTATATAATACTTTATTGTAGCATATACTGTATAAATTATTTTATACCTTACTGCTTATACAAAACTTATGCAAATATCTGTATAAGCTCGAAATGCAAACACACTGAGTGTAAAACCTCAATCCCAAGATTAAAAACAACAATGTTGACTTGAGTCTGGTCTCTGGATTTTCCATCACCAGTCTGTACAGTTGGAAAGAATGTAAATGGAAGCCCCCGTATGCGGCCCCTGGTTAGT
Source organism: Paedocypris sp. Pulau Singkep (assembly GCA_017309775.1). Taxonomy (NCBI): domain Eukaryota; kingdom Metazoa; phylum Chordata; class Actinopteri; order Cypriniformes; genus Paedocypris; species Paedocypris sp. Pulau Singkep. The sequence continues at coordinate 733,112 of MU204172.1, read as the reverse complement.
AAATCTCTGCTTGAGAGCACAGAGACCCCCTTCTCCTGTCTTCTTCTTCTTCTTCTTAAACTTTCATTTCGTCTGATCCTGTTTCTACTTTTTACCTTCATCCAAGAATAAAGTCGGAGTCCCTGGCGTTTGAAGCGATGCTGCTCGCCGCGTCAGAGATCGCCACTAGGCTTGAAGGTTCCTCGCAGAGCCTGAAGTTGGAGATGATGAAGAGCATGAAACAGCCACGTTGAGAAGAACTTGGTGGGTTGCCAGGCAAGTCCAAAAAATATGAGGTCACATTCAGATTTACTTATGCATTTACTATATAAATAAACTGGAACTTGAACTTGATTTACAAAATAAATCAGAAATGCACAAATTAGTGAGAAAAATGGTCTGATTAGGTTTTAAGATTCAGAAGCAAATTATCCATTTTTACAGTTTATAAAAAGAAAATAACCAGTGACAGTTGTTCTTCTGTAAAGGCCATAGGTAAAACACAAAGGCTTTATGTACAAGAACATCAGAAGCAAGAATAATGATCCTGGAATTAAAGTGTGTTTTCTTTCCAAGTACAGACAAGCCCACTGCTGTGGACTGGATCTTGGCGTAAAGGAGCAGATGGTGAAAAGACGGTGTGTGAGGTTCTGGAAAACAGCAAGCGTGAACTCAAAGACAGTGGAGAGAGTGAGGCGTGCGGACGTGGCAGGGACTGTGATGTCATCGAGGAACAGAGGCACATTAGAATTTGACTGCATGGAGTAGTATGACAGAAGAATGTTTTAGATTTGAATAAGCTTTTACTACCATTGATGTTTTTTTATTGTTTTTTTTTTTTCTTAGAGATTGAGAAGTGCAAGCATTAATCCTTTTTATTGAAGATTCCTTTGCAGTCTGGATTACTTATTTATTAAGTGTAATTGTGTTCAGCTTTACTTGGTTTGGGATGTTTGTCACAATTTAATGTTTCTTAAGGTTTTATATGATGTTACTTACTTCCATGAGTGTGTAATATGATCATAAGGTATTTTGCATCAATCAATACAAATTAAATAAAATAAACTGATGCACTTATTGTGTTCTAAAAAAATATTGAAAATTGAAAATTTAAATTTTTTTTTTTGCATTTAGAGAGAATGATATTCCGCATATACTGTATCAGTCATAGTTCAGTCATAATTATCATAAGCAAGATCTAAATGCTGTTTGTAGAGTGCGATCTGTGTCAGCATTTACTCTTCTATCCTGACCTCTAGCGTCCAGAGAATGCAACAGCAGTTTGCCGGAATTGTTTATTCATCGGCAGAATTCGTTTCTAAAAAATACAAAAATGAAAACATTCATACATAATATTTGAACCTACTTTTATAATGTCTAATTTTGCTGTGGTTGACCGAGAGGACAGAACCACAACTGAAAGAGAAGCTTGACGTCAAAGTCACGCCTTTTCTCGAGTGGCATGGTGAGAGTAGATGAGATCCTCAGCAAAGAGACGCTCAGTAAAGCCCGAACACAGCAGGAGTCAGGTCATCACAGCATCTGCGCACAGTCAGAGTGATGGAGTTACTTTTGGATCCGTTTATTCTAAATGTCTTTCGGTGCGCCTAGTGGTAAAGAAAATAGTGTTATCAAAATGAAGAACATTTGGTGCAGATTCTGATAAACAGGTGCGAGAAAACCCTCACCAATGGTTCGATGTACCGGCAACAGGATCAACACGGCTAAATAGTGTCTTTTATCGTTTAATAAATAACATTGGAAACGTTTTTTTTTTCTTGTCGAACTTCCGGCACTTTTCAATTCATTTTTTTTATTATTTGACTGCAACTTGGATTTCTACAAACAAATCAGCTGTGCACCTCAATAGATAAAGAACATATTTAAATTTTAGAATATGTCCCAATTCGCTGAAGTTAAACAGAAACGCACAAAAGTAACGGGATAACGGTCTGATGGAGCGCGTGAAGATTCACCGGTTCTTCCCGAGGATTCCTCTTCTCTGTTTCATTTTCTGTGAGTATACCTCAGTCATTATAACAACTAAATTGCCACACAAGGATGTGGAATATAATTGTGGGACGACAAAACATTTTATTTCAACGTGCGTCGACTTAAACACCGAGTTAGGATTGATAGCAGTTAGATTTGTGGACTTACAAAAGCAAAACTATGTGTTTGAGTCTCGTTTATTTATATCTTGGCACATTTGAATGGGTCTTGCGATTGCCAGTAAAATAAAATGTCCTCTCCACGGCCAAGTTGGTGCTTACAGCGAGACAGATTTACGAGTGTTGCTCATCACTCCGCGCTTACTCCGCGCGCTGTCAGCACCTCCGCACCCCAGACGAATGCAGATCACCTTTACTCCGCTGCTTGCTTGGAATTCTATTCGAAACTCAAGTCTAGCTGACTTTGCTAATGCAGGACTTCCTTATTCCGTCCACTCAACAGTTAAGACTAGCGCTCTCGCTGGGGTCCATGTGGGTTTGTATTTTACCGTGAAAATGTCAAATTCAAATTCGTTTGAAAATTTGAACAAATGTATTAAGGTTGTAACAATGTCTTTTAGTTACTGTTTTACGCAAAGCATTATTTATATCAATTATTTGTATTTTATTGTTTTAATGACTTGTAGTCCCCAAAAAAATGACGGTGAATTCTATGCTGCCCCCTACTGGCCACGGGCCCGTAAACAGCCGCGATGGCTTCCTCCGCTTTTAGGGTTGTTAAGACGAACGGAAACGGTGTGTTCAGAATAAAACATTGAGTCGATGTAAAAAAAAAAAAAAAGGCTCAACATCCAATAATTAAACTTATTAAAAAGTTTAAAAAAGATTTCTTTAAATAAAGATAAAATCATATCAAGGTCTATCAACAAATAATGACCAATCGATTCTGCCTTCTAGACCTAATAATCCAGAACCCCAAGACCCAGAAACCGTACAAGCAGCTAAGAATATAACTCATAATTATAACACAAATATGGCAGAGTTGTCAACAGTTTATTTTTTCCCTTGGCACAGCAGCCACTAGAATGCTTAGGATTTCATGTCATGTCTGGCTGTGTTAATAAGCGGAGGCGGGGGTCCTAAATCTGACTCGTTAATGACATGTTGTCATTGGTCCAGATTGAAACTCACCGTGGCAGTATTTCCCCGGTGAAGCTCGGCTCTCCGCACTGACACTCCAGCTCTCAAATAGGCCTGTCCTCAGCCTTCTGTGTTAATGGCCCCTCAGCTTTGAGATGAAACCTGAATGTCCGGCTTATGCTTCTCAAGCACTGTACGACAATGCTTGTCACCAAAGGAGTGGAGATTACTGAAAATCCCACCACTGAAAGAAAGAGATTGAATCAGTGTCTGGTTTGCCGTGTGATGAGAGTTTCCCGTTAAGCCTGAGCCGGTTGGAGTGATTTCTTTTCACTTTAAAGCTTGATTACATTCATCACTTTGCTTTCAATTAAAATATTTCATATGTGAAATGCGCTTTAATATCCTGCCGCTGTGAGGAGGATGATGGCTGAATGTTAAAGTCTTCCAGGCTGTGCTGGTTATTTAGCAGGCAAACGGCGTCAGTCAACCATGGTTACGTTAATAGACTCTCGATTCCCATCAGCACGTTTAAATCTTCAACTCGTTTAAAAATGCGAATGACGGCGTTTTAAAGCGTTCAAGTGCGAAGACCTAACCAGAGTTTTTTAATCCCATGAGTTAAATTAGTAATTTAGATTAGATATAGTTTAACACTAACTTGAAAACATTTGTACATAATTACTACAGTATATACTATATAATATTATGAATAAAGTATACTTTGATGAATAATAATGGTTGGAATGTGAAATATTTGTGTTATATATTACAATACAAATATATTGAATACTAGCCTTAATTATTATATACAGTATTAAAATATGGTACAAACATTTACAGTACAATACTAAACTAAGCTTAATTGTGCGTAATAGTGCATTTTTTCACCTTGCATGTATTCTGAAGAACTACACACACACACACACACAAACCCACACACACACACACGCACAAAATTGCATTTATATCTTAGTGGGGCCCCCCATTATAAACCTACTCCAATTCAATCTAAACCTCAAACAGGTCCTTAACCATTGTGGGGACCAGAAAAAGATCCCCAGATGTGGCCATAGTCCCCTACGTTTGTTGGGGACACAAACACAATATTTACTTGTTAAAATGCACCAATGTAACGCTTTGACTATCTTTGTCTTGCCAGTTTCATGCTGTGAAAAGACTCTGTCACATGCTGAAGACGAGCTCTTCAAGAAGCTCTTCGACGGCTACAACAAGTGGTCCAGACCCGTTCCCAACACTTCAGATGTCGTGATTGTCAAGTTTGGCTTATCCATCGCTCAGCTGATTGATGTGGTACGTGTATTACATCCTCTACATGTCTTTATGTCAGTAGATCTATCTCACTATCTATCTATCTATCTATCTATCTATCTATCTATCTATCTATCTATCTATCTATCTATCTATCTATCTATCTATCTATCTATCTATCTATCTATCTATCTATCTATCTCTATCTCTATCTCTATCTCTATCTCTATCTCTATCTATATCTATATCTATATCTATATCTATCTCTCTATCTCTATCTCAATCTCAATCTCTATCTCTATCTATCTATCTATCTATCTATCTATCTATCTATCTATCTATCTATCTATCTATCTATCTATCTATCTATCTATCTATCTATCTATCTATCTATCTATCTATCTCTCTGTCTATCTGTCTATCTATCAATTATAGTATTATTTATTTTCAAGAACTGTTCAGAATCAGTTTGTTGATATATTTTTATGATATTTTTTAAAGAATAAGCCAATATTGGGTTTTTTTTTTCAAAGGCAGCTGGACCAACTTAGCAATTCTTAAAAGCTCACAAACTCTTAGTCATTTGATGAGTTATTCCAGATGTATTTCCCAAATGTCCATCAAGTGTGTGAATCAAAAGTGTACAGCCGGAGCAGTTTTAGCATCCCGACTCATCTTTCTTCCCTTTTCTCATCAGGATGAGAAGAATCAGATGATGACCACAAACGTTTGGCTCAAGCAGGTATGGGCCACAAATTTTTTAAGCCACAAATTGCTAAAAAAAGCGCAGGTTCTAAAACAGTTTCTAAATGTAACAGCACAAAACAAGTACTAAATGTCACTCTCTTCTCCATCCCAGGAATGGAATGACTATAAATTACGCTGGAAGCCGTCAGACTTTGACAATGTCACATCCATCAGGGTTCCGTCTGAGCTCATCTGGGTTCCAGACATTGTTCTGTACAACAAGTAAGTTGAGGACAAGTGGGAAATAGCTCTTTCTCTAAATATCAAAAATAATAATTAAATGGATGATCTGGCATTTGGCAACAAACCACACACTACTCGACATCGCCACCTAGGGCATGATTGTAGCACTACTCATTCAGCTTCATTAGTACTTCAGATTTGAGCCCTACAAAAGGCAAATTATACATTTTGAAGAGTGAGAAATGTCAAAGGCAACAATAATGTGTTAATAATGTCCTGTCTTCAGTGCAGATGGAGAGTTTGCGGTGACCCACATGACCAAAGCCCACCTCTTCCACACAGGTAAAATCCGCTGGGTTCCACCTGCCATCTACAAGAGCTCATGCAGCATTGATGTCACCTTCTTCCCCTTTGACCAGCAGAACTGCAAGATGAAGTTCGGCTCATGGACTTACGACAAAGCCAAGATTGACCTGGAGCGCATTGAGAACACAGTTGATTTAAAAGATTACTGGGAGAGTGGCGAGTGGGCCATCATCAACGCTGTAGGAACTTACAACACCAAGAAGTACGACTGCTGTCATGAGATCTACCCTGACATCACCTACTTCTTTATCATCCGCCGCCTTCCGCTTTTCTACACCATCAACCTCATCATCCCCTGCCTGCTGATCTCCTGCCTGACCGTGCTGGTCTTCTACCTCCCGTCAGACTGTGGGGAGAAGATCACCTTGTGCATCTCCGTCCTCCTCTCCCTGACTGTCTTCTTGCTGCTGATAACAGAAATAATCCCCTCCACCTCGCTCGTAATCCCCCTGATTGGCGAATACCTTCTTTTCACCATGATTTTCGTCACTCTGTCTATCGTCATCACCGTCTTTGTGCTGAACGTCCACCACCGCTCTCCCAGCACCCATAAGATGCCACGCTGGGTTCACTCCGTCTTTCTGGATTTGATTCCACGCTGGCTGTTTATGCGTAGACCTGCACCGGATAGTCGGCGTAGGAGGAAACTTCTTCTCCTCCAACGACATGGTGGGACACCACGGGTGACTCGAGGGGAATCTGCTTCCCTTTCCACGTCTGCTGGTTGGTTTCGAGACAACAATTTCGGTCAGGGATCTTTTAGGCACTTAAGTTATAAGGACTTGGAGCTGGAAACACTTTCCTCGGCTCTTTCGTTTCCATTCCAGCCTCCTTCGCCTCGTCCTCATGGCTTTATGGTTTCACGACCTCAGGGGGCGGAGCCTCATACTCCGCCCCCTCCACTGAAATTCAGCCCCACCCCTAGACTAGAGGGCGTGGTATCAAGACCCTCTGGAAGAAGAGCTAGCATCACAAAGCCTCCTGAGATCATGATGACGGAGAATCATCACCCTGGGCTTCCACTTTCTCCCAGTGTTCTTCGAGCTCTGGAGGGGGTTCAATACATAGCGGACCACCTCAGAGCAGAAGATGCAGACTTCAGTGTAAGGATGTTTTTTGACACATTTATTGAGATTTATGCAGTGGTACCTTGACTTGAGAGTTCAGTTTGTTCCGTCACCCTGTTCGCATCTCAATTTAATATTTTTTTTTTCATTGAAAACAATTAAAATGCCACCACATATAATCGTTTTATGATATTAAATGAGGAAACTCATTTCTGTGTATTAAACAAATACTGTGAAATAATTATAAAAAATAATTAAGGTCAATCTTCTTGCGCATTGAGTTTGACTTTTTTTCACTTTTTCTCAATTTATTTTCGATACTGGCTATCCATTTTTTTTTTCGCCACCTCACGTTTAACTAAACTTTCTTTTGATATACTTGTCCCGTGTACACTTTCGTTTCATGCTCAAAATTCGAATAGAATTTTCCTCTTGGGTTCGAGTTGTTCAATTCTACAATTTTACAGTTTCGTCTTTTACACGATTTAAAAAAAGTTTGCAAAATACATGAAGCACTAAGCAAAATCAGATCCTCAGATCCTCGAACTTGATTGTCTGGTCATTCATACCACTGCATAAATTATCAAGAAAATATCTGCTCAACATTACACAAACTAATCTAATGTTTGTCTTATCTGTTCACACAGGTAAAAGAAGACTGGAAGTATGTGGCCATGGTAATAGACAGAATCTTCCTGTGGATGTTCATCATAGTCTGTTTGCTAGGCACAATTGGGCTTTTTCTCCCACCATGGCTTGCTGGAATGATCTAGAGAACAATGGACAATATATCCAACCAGTAACTCACAGATGACAAACCAGGGTATGAAGTGACCAATCAAGTGGTGTGGATTCTACTGCATGGGAGGGGGGGGGCTGCATGTTTGATGTTGGAAATCCTGTGAGCTTCATTTAACTGTTTATAACCTAAAAAAAAGTCAAACTGGAAAAAAAAAACGAGACACGTCAGATCAGGATGACAACCACTTTGGACAAAAATGCTTTTGCTTTATTTCTGGAACTGTTTGTTAAAATGCCTCCTTTTTTATTTTTGCTTTTAGAAATGTAACAAAGAATATTAACGCTTCACTCAACAAGTTACTGACATTTACTGACATATACAAAATGTATTTGTTTTTCGCTTCAATCAAGAAACGGAACTAAAAATTTAAAAACTGTAGCATCTATATAACAGTATTTCAAAATGTAGACAGCTTCATGTCAAACTGGTGTTTGAATTGCCACTACCAAGCGTCCCATATACGCAAGTGTGATTGTCAAAAGTCTTCAGTCTGTATCTGTGAAAGCCTCCTCGGGTTTGGGTCTGGCCAGGTTGGAACGCACCCGGGCCTGGTCCACGGCATCTAACAGGTTCTTGGCATCCATGGCCAGAGTGTGGGCAGCAGCCAGCATCTGTTTCTTGCACTCTTCCTTCAGAGAGGTGATGGCGTTCTGCTGAGCCAGGCGCATCTTGTTGATGAGCTCAGCCAAGTCCTTATTCAACAACCTCTGTGTGCCTTCAATCTTCCAGAAGAGAGAAAAGATCAATATTGACATCTATTCGTGTTGGATCAACAGGCATGTCTGGAAACTGGAGATACTTGTAGGAGCGAAAGGAAAGGGAAACAGGATACCTCTGTCCTGCAGGACACGTGCAGGGTGGGCAGGATGTCATCCACGCTGTTTATCAGGTCCCGTAATGAAAGTCCCACCGTCTGGACACATTCAAAAATACAATGGTCAACCAGTACAGCGCTAGAGTATTTTGAACACCAGATCATGGGTTCCATTCCCAAGCATGACATGGATGAATTGCAAAAACTGTCTTGTGATGAGACTGTGGTTCTAGAACGTTGAACACGCTCACCTTGACGGGCGTGATGTACTCGGTGGATGGCAGCGCGTTTATGTCGTTTTTCAGCTGTACCACCACTTTCACCACATCCATGACACACTGGTACACACAGTCCTCTGAGCGGTCCAGCTCCGCCGTAGGGGCCGGCTGGAGGAGAGCCGAAAAAAAATGCTGAACATTATCTGTCATGCAAAGCAAGTGTAATGTTAAATGGATATGCTGATATGCTGTACCTTCACTGAAACTCTGGGTGGTTTTGAAGGCGGATGCTGAAGTTCAACTTTAAAAGGAAGAAAAAAGACTTGTGCGTTTGTCGTGAGCTTGAATATTAGTGAAGAAATTGTATTTTCATGTGCAAATAGATGGGACACAAGTAAAATCTTTATTGAACCAACAATGGGGAATGTCAATTGTTAAAATGGCCACTAACACACAAAGTGAAATATATGTGTGAGTTTGTGTGTGTACTAAGTTTAGACAGTTTATATTTATAAAAAAAATTATACATAAATAGTATATACAGTGTGTGTATAGTATACAGTATACTAATATAGATACTATAGAATTAGTATTTGGCGTTTTGATGCAAATACATGCATCCCCGGTTTTTTAATGCATAAAATACAAATTCAATTAAGCATCTCTTAACTATCTCGAAATCCTGATTTTATTATATAACATATACAATATTTACATAATTTGTATTGATCTATAAACACAAAAGAGAATTATCAACCAATATTGTTCAAGAAAATTATTATTGAAGGCAAATACTGAAATGCTCACCATAACTAAGCGGTGGTTCAGGATCCTGACAATGTAAAACATAATAATCAGATATTAGTGCTTTATTTTCTGTGGTATTAATATTTTAAGCAGATCTGGCAAGCACATACCTCAGGCACAGCAGAGCTTTCATTGACCATGGGATCCTAAGAAGAGCAGAAGAAAATGATAAGATAAGATAAGATAAGAAAGTCCTTTATTCGTCCCACAATGGGGAAATTTCCTTGTTATAGCAGCACGAGCAGCATCAAACAAAAATGAAATTAAAAGTTAAATAAGAATATAGAATATAAAAATATAACGAACATTATACACACATGAAAGGCACTCGGATATTCCATGTGTGTATAATTTCTGTCATATTTTTAGTCATATTTAATATTCATCAATGACATCATATTCGTGATATTCAAGCATATTAAATAATACTGTTAAATAATACTGTTGAATATAAAACTCTACAAAAAGTTCCTTCCATCCATCAAAGTTCATTTACCAGAAGTTTCTCCTCCTTCTTCAACCATTTTGTGTCCTCCTCCATCTGTTCTTTCTGCATCGTCATGGTATCTTGCATCCGTTCCTTCTCAGCCTGCCACAGCCGCTGGGCATCTTCCTTACTGGAGGGTCCAAAGGTAAAATCCCCCTCCTGCCCCAAACCCAAGACATTTTCTGAGACATACTCTATGCTAACTTAAAGCTCTTTAATTATTATTAAATTATTTTATAATTTAGATGATAGAAATAATAAGCTTTAATACTAAATTATCAGTACGGAAATTTAGAAACTACAGTATAATCCATCAACCAATTTCTAAACCCCTTTTTTTCCATTTCTGGGTCACAGGGAGATAGAGCAAATTCCCACAACTCTGGGCCTGAAGGCTGGACACACATTCTGGATTAATGGCCAACCAATCACAGATTGAAACACACACAAAGACACTCCCACTTACACCTAAGGACAATTTTGCAAACTCCAAAATTGCCACCATAAAAGAAAAAAACAAATTATAAATGTTAAAACCACATCAATGGCTCAATTTACCCCAAGACTAAGACGACGAGGAGAAGATTTGGGGATGGAAAGGGTGTTGGCGGAGTCGACCGGAGACTGGTAATCACACGGACTGGCAAGATCTGGTGAACTGGCACACAAAGCCTCATTAAGCTGAATAAGAGAGCAAGATAAAACATGTTAAAACATAAATTAATATGTTAATCCATGACAGTTTAGGCTCTGGATAACTACCTGAAGGTGTAAGCCGACGCCAAGTGTGTTCCCAAATCGCGCTGTGTTGACTCGTGACGGCTGGAGGGAAAAACAAGACACACCACAGAGTTTCAGGAGGAATTGAACCGACTTTCAAACTCAAGATCATGAGATTTTTTTTCACAAATTCAACTTCAGCAATAGTTTGTAGCAGTAAATCCTAGATCAAGATCCATGGTGTGCTTTTCATTAAACTCTAAAACTTTCTCAAAATTTGTCCTTCAGAGACATCTCCGTCTCCGTTCAGGAATGAAGGTCATCACTAATTCTTACTAAAATTTTTGTTCTACTTGGACAAAAATCACTAAATATTAATGTGAACATAAAATTAAGCGAGCAGCCACATGTAACTCCCTCACAGGCCGGATATGGCCCACGGGCCGCAGGTTGGCCATCACTGATTTAGACAAAATGACCATCTAGCTAGCATTTTCCCTGCTACATCCCAAATGATTCAAATGTGAAATTTGATATTTTTTCTAAAAAAATCTGATTGTGAGCTAACAATAAGGTGAAAGATGGCAGGACCAAGCACGTAAACTCACATTGCGTGAAGTTCGTCTAACCATGATTCAATTCAAATAAATAAAGTGCTTTTCACAGTGGTCAAATCAGTTCTACAACTTGTTCATCTTGTAAAGAGCTTGAACATGGGACCAACTTGTAAAGAGCTTCAGACAAAAGCATCCACCATAATGACTGAAAAGTAAAGAGCAAGTATGAAATGTTCTTTAGCGGTCCAGAGTGACGTCATACTGCTTGGAGACCCGTCTCCGAGATAAATCAGAAAACACAACAGACTAGTTGTTCCTTCTAGTCTTCTGCTATTCAAACGTCTGAAATCGCTTGACAAAAATTCACTGATACCTTTGGAGGAGGTTCATTAAAAGTAAACTTGGGCTCCACAATCCGGACATTGCGGGCTTTGTCTCTTTCTCTCTCAACCTCCAAGTCTTTCTCCATTTGGTGAACATCGCTGAAGAAAAGTGAGATTGAAATGACATTAATCAGCACATTCCATTCAGAACAATTGCAAATACTGCGCCACCTGATGTTGCAGGCCAGCTCGGTGAAGGTGGGCCGCTCCCGGGGGTCGTAGCTCCAGCAGCGGGTCATGAGCGAGTACAGGGCGGGCGGGCACTGCTCGGGTTTGGGCAGCCGGTTGCCCTGTTCCAGCTGGTTAATCACATCACGGTTGTCCAACCAATGGAAGGGCTGTTTACCGCGACACATAATCTCCCACACACATACCGCTGGACACAAGCAGAAACGGGGTTAAGCAGACAAGATCTGGGGTTTCATGGTTTTCTGTTGATGTTTGTTCAATATTTTGCGTAAACTCACCGAACATCCACACGTCGCTGGCTGCGGTGAAGCGTCTGAAGTTTATGGATTCGGGAGCCATCCACTTGATGGGCAAACGTGTAACAGATGCTGAGGACGATATTGGAGTCAAAAAACAGTGGTACCTCGGCTTACAAATGATGAGTTACAAAGCACATCGGTGAGAAAATCATTTGTTTCTCGAAATGATTGTCCAAATGTTGTAGCGACAAGATTAAGCAAGTCTTTTTTTTATTGCTAGCATGCAGAAAGATGACACATGAGAGAGTCCAGGCGTGTGAAAAACTCAACCCGAAAGGTAAAAGAACTTAATTTTTATTAATTAATTCATTCCTCATTACAGAGCTTCTAAGAACAGTACTCAAATAAAAAAAACAAAATTCTCATGTGCCAAAAGGCAAACAAAGGAACCGTTACTTAACCGTTTTTTTTAGGTTTATTACCAATATTATATCAATTGTAAAAAAAAATTGCTGAATTTACAAAGACCTGGAACGGATTAGCGCATTTACATGCAAAATGTGTCTCAACTTATAAAATTATCATCTTACGATAATGTCTAACTTGGCACTAATTTCGTAAGGTGAAGTACTGAACTACAAATTTGAAATAAACTGTGATAAGAACGTGAATGTATGAAAGACCTTTGTAGTATTCTTCCTCCTCTATATATCTGGAAAGGCCAAAGTCGCCCAGCTTCACACACTCGGGTGTAGCAACCAGCACGTTACGCACAGCTATGTCTCTGTTGGTCAAATCAAGCATCAATGTATGATCTACTCAAGAGTTGAGGTTAAATATCAGAAGCTCACCGGTGGACCATGTTCACTCCCTGCAGGTACACCAGCGCTTTGCAGATCTGCAGGCTGAAGAGAACCAGCGTCACACTGGTCAAATTTGGATTTTTTGTAAAGTACTTCCCAAGCTGCAAATGCAAACGATTTTCAGTTTTTCAGTCAAGAATTATCGCCCTGCACATTATTATACAAAAAAAGCATCTTGTGTGTCACCTGGGCTCAATAGCAGGGGTCACAAACTGCCAAGAAATATCAACATAAAAAATTATTTTACTGTACAAAGGTTTTACTGTAGGGCTCCGATATTGGTGTCAAATTGCATCTTAAATGTTGTGTTGAAATTGTGAATTGTAATGTTGGAAATAAATGTTAACACAAAGGCGCAAAACAAACAGATTTTTTTTCAGTCAGACCAAGATTCGCGATTTGAAACACCAAGTTAAGCTGAACTGTTTGGTGGATCAAAGTGAACCTACAGACACACTTGTGAAAAAGACAGACCTTTGTTGTACACATTTAACTCAATACAGCCTTGTGGCCACTTAGAAGGTCTGTATGAGGGTATAGAAGAAATTATAAGGCATTTTTAGAGTTTCTGTTTTAGTTACCTTAGAACTCTATTAGAAGTGGCGTTCTACTTGAGGTATTGTTTTCAACGTCATACAATGATGATTTGTCTCACACTTTCTGAATTTCACATGCAGCAATGGCATTGAGTATTAAGCAGCACGTGCAACAGTGCTCAATGGTGTTTCCATTTTATGAGATGGTGTTAGATGCTCCTACACATATTATTATTATTATTATTATTATTATTATTATTATTATTATTATTATTATTATTATTATTATTATTATTATTATTATTATTAAAATTCAACCTTCTGTGTTGGTACACAAGCCCCAAAGAACAAAAGATGTTAATATATTCATTAAAATGGTGTGTGTGTGTGTGTGTGTGTGTGTGTGTGTGTGTGTGTGCGTGTGTGTGTGT
>MU204172.1:684215-719260 GCA_017309775.1 Paedocypris sp. Pulau Singkep | reverse complement strand
TTGTTTTCAACGTCATACAATGATGATTTGTCTCACACTTTCTGAATTTCACATGCAGCCCCAAAGAACAAAAGATGTTAATATATACATTAAAATGATGTGTGTGTGTGTGTGTGTGTGTGTGTGTGTGTGTGTGTGTGTGTGTGTGTGTGTGTGTGTGTGTGTGTGTGTGTTTAAGGGGAGTATTTTGATGTTTGGGATCAGGGGTAGGGAAAGTATAATTTTATATGCATGTCAATGATGGGACCATGATGATTTAAACACAATTATGTGTGTTTGGTTTTTTATATTTTTAGTTAAACATAACAAAAAAAGTTAGGAGTGCCATTTAAAGTGATGTAAAATACATACATTGAGATTTTGTGCTCTTTTGTTCTTGAATGTTAAAATGACCATCTAATGCAGGGGTGTCAAACTCATTTGGCATAGCGGGCCACATACGACCTAAGGAGATGTCAGGCTGGCCGGACCATTAAAATTATACCATACTCTGCACTAAATATCAAAAATATCATGTATTTTCTTTGTTTTGGTGTAAAGAAGCACAAGAACATTAGGAACATATTGAATTTTAATGAACTATGCTTTCACAAAACATTCTAAGAATTTCCTCATAATTCCTTACAAGTGTGCAATTTACCTTTTATCATTCACATTTAGGCATTGCAACTTATCCCACTGATTGTATAAAGGCACACAACTTAAATTGGTAATGAAAAATATAGTATTGCACTTGAGGCTTTTAAAGAACTGAATTTTAAACCACTTACGGTATATAAAATATAAATTAAATTCCTGCATACACCTTACAAACTAAGGAGAGTGATATTAACTGTGCAATGAAGAAAGTCACATTTGTAAACTTCATACATGAAACATGCAATATTTATCTATTTAAAAAAACATTACACTATTTATCTATCTTTCTCCGTTTGGAACATTTTGATTAATGAGGTTGTAGCGGATAACACCTGTTTTCCGATCTTAACAAGATCATCAGCGTTCTACTCCGATGGAAACGCCCCTTAGCGGAAAATCAATGAATTGCAGCAAAAATCTTCTATTTTTTTCCAAACAATTCGGCGGGCCTGATCGAACCTACTTGCGGGCCGGTTCCGGTCCGCGGGCCGTATGTTTGACACCCCTGATCTAATGGGAGGTCAGTTACTGTAATAGCCCCCGGCCAGTTTGAGATCCTGCCCGATAGAGAAACCAGAGAGACACAGTGGCTTGTGTTGATTCACACCGCACTGAACTTCCTGTGAGTTTGTAAACACTTTAATTATGACACTTTTACAGAGACCACTCATGTTAACGCAGCCCATCTCTCCCTTTCCCTTAATTGACTCTTGGAGGATCAATCACAGCCGTAGCGGCAAATGGAATTACACTACAGACGGAAAGAGAATTTTATTGATTTAATTAAAAAAGTTACGTGAACCTTTCTGCCTTATATAGTGTAATATCTATATCACACCCTTCCCAAAGTAATCACTCACAGTGACACGTTTATTAGCCATGCAATTTTCCAAAAGCGTCCAGACCGCTGCTTACTGTACCTCTCCGTGCTGACACAGCTCCATCACGATCCAAACAGGGTCGTCCTCGATGACTCCCACCAGCCTCACGATGTGCGGATGGTCCAGGTTCTTCATTATAACTGCAAGTGTGAGGATGGGTTTGGTGAAGGGCCAAAAGAAAGGAATTTCATGAAACTTATCATTATTAAGGAATTGTAAGGTAAAGTATGGTAATTGTGCATTTACAAGAAATAAAAATAGAATTAATATTATTTGAAAGCATGTTTGTGTCAATCAGATAGATTGGTTAATCATTAACCAAAATTACTGAAAACATTTGTATTTTGTTTTCACAAGTAAATTATATTATAAAGGAATTAACTAATTTGTATCATAATTATGTAATACATTTTCCTAATTTTTCTTTATGATACATTAACTATAAATAATAATATTGGGTTTTCAAACATATTTTTCACATAAATAATTATTTATCATTTCATAGATTTTCATACATTTTTTAATGATAAATGTATAATAATAATATTTATAATTCAATTGCAAGTGATAATATTGTTTTTTATATTGATTTTAGAAAAAAAGATTTTTCCACAAACCTGCTTCACCCACAAACTTTTCTCTGACATCATGCGCACATTCTTTACACGTCTTTACTGCAACGCTGATTTTCTCTCCGTTCTGAAAGAAATTGTACATTTATAGGTAATATTAGTTCTGTAAAGTGTACACACACACACACACTTTTAATTCAAAATTATTTACATTTAGTTTTTTCTTCATTATACAGTATAATACATTCTATTTCTTACACTAATTGAAAGTAATTATCTTGTAAGTATACGTATATTATATTCCACAATATAAAAAATAAAAATTTCATCATCATTATGCCTAAAAACTTTCTTAAAAACACAAAAAAACAGAAATGTAAAAGTAGACTGTGTGGTTTTAAAAACGTCATTAGGACAGACAAAACGTTAGGAAAAAGTTCTGACCCTTTTCTGGTAAACACCTTCATGAACCTCCCCAAAGAAGCCTTCACCCAGCATGCGCTTCAAGCTAATGTCTCTTCTGCAGAGTCCAACCTTTGCTGTTGACACAAGCCAAACCATGAGAAGCATAAGTGCAATAAAGATGAGTGCGTGATATTCCACCAACGCTGAAAACAAACGGCAATTCCGTTTCTTACCAGGAGGTGGCGGTTTTTCATCAGGGATTTCACAGTAGATATCTGAATCTGAAAGACACCGTGGAAAATTGTTGGAATGGCAAACATCAAGCTTGGTACTGAACATTATAAAAGTGAGTAAAGAGATAAACACCCACTGCTGTATCTGAAGGTTTCTGTCTGTTTTCTAAAGAAAGAAAAGACAGAAAAGGAAACAAACAATCATCCCAAAGTAAATAAAATATACACAATGTTGCACGAAATGTACAACACTTTACATTTGACCCAAATACTCACTCACTCACTCACTCACACACACACACACACACACACACACACACACACACACACACACACACACACACACACACACAGAAGGGAAAAGATCAGGTTCATTTCCCACTTCAGCTTTGACTCAGATTTGTAATTACTGTATCCGAAATAAATATGCAAGTAAAATAGTAGGTAATAAGGAGCAGTCGTCATGCTGCTGAGAGACAGACAGGAATGCAGATGAACTCACCCTGAGGGTATTTCAGGAAGAGAATTGCGCAACTGCACACCTAAGACAGAAAAGATAAAATTTACATTTTACACAAAAATTACATTCGAGTCTTGGAAAATGATGATAAGAAATTCTAATCTGACACACATTACAAGATGATAAGATGAAGAATGATTGCTTATGTGGAATACCCACCCTGTGCTTTATTCTTATTCCGTCCCACTATCAACGATGAATCCGTGTTGGTGATCAATCGACAATAGCCATCGATCAGGTCAGACATGTTTTCTGCAATTCCCAGAGAGGCCACACTGATCGACAGAGGCTAAAAATGGCAATTTAAAAGTCACGGTTAAGTGTAATTAACATGTACAAGTACAGTATTACAGTCTGGAACAGGCGTGGGAATTGTCTCACCTGTTTGGCGCCTTCAATTTCAATGAGTAACAATGTCTTGCCATCACTTTGAGTGTTGCTCTTTATACTTCGGATCTGCTTGTAGTCGGCGAGACAGATGGCCTTGGAAAATATGCAACACGTATGTTTAACTAACAGCTAAAAGTCGACATTAATTAATAATCGAATGCTCACAGTAGAGTCTGCTTTCGTGCGTTGGCGAATTCCTTTGGGACCGATGACTAAATCTACCGCCAAACTCCATCCTTGCTGCGTAGGATAAGAAGGATTTAGTCTTTGAAGGAACATTTGGCTTATTATAAAAACGAGGTAATTTTATAGGATGTTGCCTACCACTAGTTCACAAGGATAAACTTCCTCGTCAAAGTTGGAGAATTCTCCAAAAGTCTCGAAAAACTTCAGCATGCACTCGTCCTCTTTGAGAACAGAATACTGTTGAAACGTCTGCTGAATCAGCTTCCTCAGTTGCTTAGGCTGGAAGAATTCAAATTACACGTTCTCATGACCAGAAAAATGTATAGTTTATTAAATAGTATATTTTTTACATTTTTCTATGTTTTTAAAAAATAACCAACCTTCATGCTGTCTATTGTTCCTTTGGGAAAAAACAAATCCAGACCAACATCCTTCCTACAAATGGCAAAAAAAAATGCATTAAGCTCCATAATCTAAACTGTATAAGCATATGAAAACGCTTGACAAAATAAAGAACTTTGTTCACTGAAAATAAATGAACATATTATCAAATCAAATCAGCTTTATTTTTAAAGCACTTTAAAACAACTCACGTCGACCAAAGTGCTGTGCACAAGCAATGCTAGTTCAGCATGAAAGCTAAATATAATAATAATAATAATAATAATATATAATAATATAAAAAAGATAATGATATATCAATAAAAACACGAGTTAAGAATAATATAAGGTAGAAACCCGACAAACATTATTCTAAATCAGGGGGCCAAAATTCAGTTTTTTTGTTTAAATATAATTTTTTTAACAAAATATAAAAAAATTAATATTATTTCTGAAGAAAGTCCACAATTTGCCCTCAAATTAAATCAGTTAAATAAAATAAAAAATAGTGCTTTAACTTAAATGTTAAAATTTAAACAATTATTGTTTACGCAAAGCAAGCCACTGCTGTGTTTCTCTGAAATTCCAGGAACAATTGCATCATACAATATTCTTATACTTCTTTGCCCGTGCAGCATTGTAGCGTGTTGTAGATGGTTGATACATGTTCTTTGTACTGTAATAATCGACCTGATGCACAAATAAGAGCAGGAAACTGTTGTTCTGATGAAACTGAGTGCGTTTCTGCTTTCACCTCCGTCACAGTGGCACAACGACAACATGTGCTTCTGTTTTTTATTATTTTTCAAATGGAGTTTTGTCCAAATGCACAAACATTTTAGGCTTATCAGGCTTATAAATATATATATTTTATACACACATATATATATATATATATATATATATATATATATATATATATATATATTATAAAAGGTTGTTTTGCAACTTTGTTCTTAGATTTGATTCAAGGAAGTGGCTGGTCTGATTAAATTGGAATCAAGTTAAGATCACGATTTGCATACAGAAAAGATAATTCTATACTTACTCTAGCAAGTCAAAATTGGTCTTCTTCTCGAGTCCTTTGGCATTCATGTCTTTATAAAATCTCCTGAAAGCAAACCACACAAGCAATTTTTAGAGCATTGTTCCACCTTGAAAACATTTACCAGGAAATTCTAAACAACTATTTGTGTAAAGTACTTGAATGGTCTTTGTTACTTTTCTTAAGTATGTTGTGTACTTTGTAATTGCACTTAGTATCAAAACTATAAGCAACTTTACTCTTAACTTGACTACATTTTTGATTGAGTATCTGTACTCTTTACTCCACTACATTTGAATGGAAACTTGATGCTACTAATTATATTGTTATGGTGCGCGACAAGTACATGGTTTTCCATTTATATACAAAAATCTACATTTTTTGTCAAAGAGACTTGAATTCCTGTCGTATCTCTTCGCACCTGCGGAAAACAAAAAGATCCACCGGCGTTTCCAGCCGTAACGTGTGAACTGTGACCCCTGTCTGTATGCTCTGAACTGCTCTGCAATGCTACTTCGAGAAGTTATGGGCAGCGCGCGTGAGCGCAGCAGCTCTCTCTTCCATTTCGTTGCCTTGTACCTGTACATGTGTAATGACAATAAACTGAATCTAATCTAATCTAATCTAATTTGAAGACTTGACTCGAGTCTGAATTTCACCTGATCTCTAAACAACCCAGCTGAAGCGCCATTCCATCGCTGACTTTGTTAGCATGATACTGCATGTAGTCGCTCCGCACCTACGGCGAGACAATCACGTTTTTAACCAAACTGACAAGTAAACAACAAAGAGAAGATCAGAATGTTTGAAGACCTGCTGGTAGAAGTACAAAAGAAAGGTTCTGTCTTCTTTCAATTTTTTCATATATTCGACAGGAATGTAACGAATTCTGAGGTCGTATCTGAAATGCAACACAGACTGAGCAAAAAACCGTCGGTAGCGGTCTCGCAGAAAATGAGGTCAGAGTTTGAGTATCTTCCCCACCTCCATTCCGCCTCAGCATGATGGCTCTCGTACCGCTGTTCCACCTCTCCCACAGTAAGGTCTGGGTGTAACCAGTGGAGCTCCTCGGATTTGAGATGTTTGAGTCTCAGTCCAAAGCAATATGGATTTTGTACGTTTGGGCCAAGCCGTCCACTGTTGAGAATTGACTGGATGATTGTCTGAAGGACGAGAAAAATGTTAAGAGACCACAGAGGTGTAAAGTACTTTGTTACTTTACTAGTTTTTGGCTACAATTATTTTTGGCTACTTTGTACTTGTACTGAGCATCACAATTATAAGCAACTTTTACTTTCTACTTCATTACATTTTTGATTGAGCATTTGTACTCTTTACTCAACTATGCTTGAATGGACACTTATAGTTATAGCTATTGGGTCATAGCCACAATCTTAAACACCCAAGACAATGGAATAAATGCAACAATATTCTATTTTAACATTTTCACACAGCGGCTTTGGGACAGTTGTAAATGTGAAAAGCAAATTTTCAAATGCCGTGAACTTGAACTTGAACTTGAACCGTTACCGGTTACGTTGTGACTGTGCGTGACAAGTCTTCTTGGAGTTGGTGACTTGTTACTTAATGGAGCAATTTTAACAGTAATGTAGCCGTCCTTTTACTCAAGTACGGTTTTCAGGTACTCTTTACACCTCTGAGAGTCCAATAGCTTTTACAGATTTACAAACCATCCCAAGTACTGTACCTTGATTTGCCATGAGCTGTCGCATTTGACCAGTTTAAAGTTCCTGCTGAGGTTGTTGCTGCTGCTGAAGCAAACTTTGAGGATCTTCACAGGACCATCCACCGGACCCAACTCAGGGCTTTTGATGCCACCATCCCAGTCCTGGGCAGGAACCTTCCAGGAAAGGGTGCTTGTATCACCCGCCATGTCCAAGTAGTCTTCTGAAAGATTCTCTGTTACAGCATCTGGCAGAGTGGCCAGGGGACAGAAGATGGAGAAGCAAAACAGTCACTTTAGTGTTTACCCAGAATCTTGACAAAGCATGGCAGCATGTCAAGTGATGACATGATACATTCCACATAATAATTGGCACTTTTAACTGTATTTACCACTAACCCCGAAACTGTTGTACAGTGAGTTCTTATTTATGGAATTTGGGGCTCAATAAACTTTATATTCCCATTGTCACTTATTTTATGGGAATTTTAGAGTTTGCCTGAATTTGCACCAGTCCATGTTTTTTGTCCGATCAAAACCAAACCAGTTTCATATGAATCTGTAGAACTTGGGGAAAACAATACGTGTAAAATTACAATGCATAAATAGTTTACACACACATGCTTCTAATAATGCTGCAACATACATTAACTCATAGCAATAAAAACAATAAGTTCTTAACTCAATGATAATGTGACCAGAGCTTTACACATTTTGCGACGGTTTAAGCCCAAGTCTGGGAAACCAGCAGGGAATTTTTTTTTTTTTAGCAGCAACTGTACAGTTTAAATGGAAAAACAAATTAGCATCATATTATCACATGGTGTAATGTTCAAAACACACACACACACACACACACACACACACACACACACACACACACACACTAACATTGTTAAATGTATTTCTTTGAAAACTGAAAAAGCTCACCACTCTTCAGCACATTAAAATCTGTGCTGCTATTTTTACTAATTGGGAATAATATTGTAATAATATAATGCAATATTTATTGATTATTGAATGTATTCAATGAGTCTGTGACCAACATACGCATCAGGAAGGGTGTGACTGCTGAAGGCCAGATAATCTACACAACAAAACACAAAAGATCTGGTAGGGGGTTTTAACCCTTCTTGACCTTTGTGGTGAAGACCTGTGAGAAATATTGGAGTAAATGGACTTTGCTCTCATTTACTGTTCTTTCAGGCAAGGCTGAAGATCTTTGCTGCACATGTTCTTCATTAAAACACTCCTGAACTTTGATCTGGAATACTTTTCTGGATATAATATAAGCGTTCTAATACTTTGGCGAGCTATCAATTGCTAAGCAAAATTAAGGAAACCAAATACAGTATTATATGTGTTTCTTGCCTTCAATATTTTGTACCATATTTTATTATATTGTAGTTATTTATATTGGTTTATTCACAGTGTATATTTTTTCTGTTACCACAACTTTCTTTTGCACGAAATGGAGTAGCAATACTAATTTCATTGTAACCTTGTGATACTGTACAATGACAATAAAAGCATTCTTCTATATATATAATAGCATTCTATTTACAGTATGAACTGAGAGTGAAACTCTGTGTCTGTCTGATTCATATAAAAATATTTAATTTTTTTTTAAATAATATAAAACAATAAATAAATAAAATAATGATTTTTTTTTTTAATCCCTAATTAAATCTGGTTGTTTAGTGGGAAACTTGAGGTGATTCTGCCATGAAAATCCATCTACGCAGTTAGGTCGTGTTAGATTTCTCTTGGGTTTATTTAGAAATATTAAAAACAACACAAAAACCAACAGACAGAAACTAATCTGTCACATAAACATTACTTACGTTACTTTACTGTTCAATAAATGAAAAGGTTCACCTTTTGACTATACAGTATTATCTAGTTTTTTGATACGTATTTTGATCAATTCAACATTTTTTTTCCACACTCAGACTCATGGGGGAAAGTTAGGATGATTCTAAGAACCCACAAACACCAGAGATATTGTTATGTCCACATGGCAGATGTATGTGTTGTTTGCTTTACTACAAGTCAGTATACGTTTACTATACAGTACTCAGTCTTAGCTGAAATAAAGATTGAAATTTGCGAGCTAAAATTATTGCAAAAATTTGTATGTTTTGCCCACTGATAATAATTTGTGAAAATGTATTAACATTGGATCAATAAACCACATTCTAAATGTGCGTGTTTACATTATGCGTGTCTGACGTACAGCACAATAAAATTTACAGTACAATAAAAAGCATTTGGAAATGCTTGGGAGAAGCAGCAGAGTAAATTATGCAAGTGTTTTTAGTGTATTATAATTATGCAAACGTCCTTTTAGGGCCAGTGTTTCTGTTTTGCTTGCCAGAGGCCATACATTCCTAACAAATATGGCTGGAAGTCTTTTAACCCGTTCAAGCTTGACTGCCACCTACTTTTTTTTAGACAAAACTGAAATTGAGTCTATTGTGTGTGTGTGTGTGTGTGTGTGTGTGTGTGTGCGCGTGTGCAAGTGAGTCTGTGTGATACAATGTCTTCATATGTGACTGTGCTGTTTTGTAATCACCTAAAACAATGTGAAACACTTGCATTTCAAGCAAATTCAAATGACTAGTTCCCTTGTGTTCAAGCGGATAATCTGACTAGGATGACAAGTATGTGGGATTTGACCTGTGGGGGTTAAAGTTTTGGCAAATGAACACAACCTCAGCTACAGAGCTCCTATAAAAAGAGATTGTGCAACAACAACAGTTCTGTAAAATGTAACGTATGATTCATATATGAACTATATTTGATTGATATTCCTTTAAATGTAATGCTTTTAGCAATTCTTTTTCAGAATTAATAAAATGAAAAAAAAAAAAAACAGCTACAATTATTTCTGGCAAATAATTATAATATAGGTAACAATTAATTTACAGCAATAAATTGTTTTAAATAGAAAAAAAACAGTAACAATGGTATTCTGGAACCATAAAATCCTAATTTGTACAGAATACACAGAAAACACCTTGAAAAACACAGAATGTTAACAGCAAAAACAAGACATGCAAATGTTTTTGAAGTCAAGAGTGTAGTAGTGAACAGTATTAAGGATACATTTAATAACGGGGCGGGATATAAAGATAATCTCCACGCGAACTATATTAAAAAAAAACGCAGGAATGCGCGTGCACGTAACAGTACCTGCGCAGACTTGCCTTTTTAACATACATGTAGCATTTATCTAAAAAATACGGCCTCAAAGAGAATGTTTCACATGACAAACTGTGTCGAATAACATAACACACATGATATCTTAATTCAATAAAAAATTGCACGTAGTATGATTTTAATTGCAAAACAAAAGCTCGGGACATACCAAAACAGTTTGTTACCTAACGCAACAGTTATACTTAGCACATTAGCGCACTGACCTTGCAAACTTTGCGTCTTCGGATATTTACTAGTTCCTTAAAGTTCCTCAGTCAAAGTCCAACTCGTAGTATCAGGTAGATGGGAGTGAATAAGCCACGCCCGCCGCTGTCTTTTTCTTAGTTCCGAGCACTTCCGCCCGTTACAGGTGAATGCGAATCAGTCGCTTTAACTTTAACTTTTGCCACAAACCAAAATGATACGTTTGTATATGAAGATTACCTTTCTTCCTATAGATATCTATGTTTTCTCAATCTTTGGAACTTTTACGATTTTGCAAATAAACGAGTGGGCATCAAAAATGAGACAACACTGACATCTTGTGGGAGATGAAAGAACTACATTTATCTCGGATTTAATATTAGATATCTAACATTTAATATCAATAATTAATATTTAATATTTAATATTCCCACGCGTATGTATGATTGCGTATGAAGTTGTTTTTGTGACCATTGAATAATTGCTTTGAATAAATATCTCTGCCGAGAGATAACTTAACTTTTGGTTTTTCTGTATTTATTAATGTATTAATTAATTTGTGAGTGTAATTAAGGGCAAGTTTGGATGTTTTCGGGTTTCTTATATTTTATTTTAGTTTACGGTTTAGTTTAAATGCATTTTGGAAATGTGCTCATGACGTTATTTTAAAGCAACGGAAGTGACGTTACACAGACAGGCTTCAAAGGACTGACGGTGTGCGTGCAACACAAGGTGCAAAGTTTGAACAGAATTTCTTCGGTTTATTCATTTTTCATGGCAAGCCACCAGAGAAGTACAGTATTTTATGTTTAAGAGTGGATTTACTTGTGTCGTCAGAATTTACTTGTGTCATTGAGTGTGATTTTACGTTATTTGTTGTGAAATCAAATGGATGCGCGTGCATGTGTAGAAAAAGTAACAATACATTTCACAAGGTGGCAGTATATATTTTTAAAAGCTTCTTTTAGAACGATACTAGTTAAAAAAATAAAAAAAAAAAAAAACCCAACAAATGGCAATATGGTTCATTTCCTGGTCACAGACGTTTTTTCTGACAGCTTGATCCCTAAAGGATGAATGAACCATGCGTGAGTGACTAGTGTAGACTCAAAGCTCCTATGGGCTATTTACACATATTTGTACTCAATCAGACGAACACACGCATGTATAATGTCTTCAATTTACAGTGCATTCATAAAAATAACGTCCACATTTTTTGTATAATTTGTGTTAATCAAACAAATTGCGATGTATTTTCATTTTAATCACTATCTATTCCAGTACAGTGCCTACTTATTAAAACAAAAAGAGAAATAAGAAAACCTGGATAGTCGACAGCCATCATATTTTTATAATCTCTGCCAGAAGAGACTGGTTTTAATTGGTCAGGTAACGGCTTGCGCGTGACTCCTCGCCGGATCGCTGCTTATCAGCCTAAGCAAATACTCAAAGCCAAGACCCTTGTTGCTACTAACTCATTATTATATCCAGTGTTATTACAGTTCCATTTTTAACGTGGGCAAATACACATGGAGAAGCGCTAAATGTCAAGTGCGGTGGATAATTAAGAGCTCACATTTCAAAATTGTGATATGGGATGCAGAAAAAGCACCCATCCTCAGACAAACACAGCAACACTAATCCAGGCTAAACATCTCAGATTACACAATAGACTCATTCGGGTTAATCCATCAATCACAGTTTGAACACAATTAAAATTCATATACAACTTAAAGTTCAATTGACAAAGACTTATACGCAAATGACGTGTTGCCAACCAAAATTTTGCTATTGTTAGCATGTTGTTAACTAAAACAGTTTTAACCAAAGCAGTTCTAATATGTTTTTTATTTTTTTCTTCTTAGACTTATCTGTGAATCATTGTTGAACATGAATAAGGCTCAACCGAAAAATAAAGTTTAATTTATAATGACTTTCATTGGAAAATAGATGTGTTTTTAACCGAAGTTTGCTAATGCTAGTATGTTGCTGGCCAGAGCTGTTCTGATGACTGATGCTTGATTTTTGTTTGTTTTTTTTTGGTCCAAAATCTGTTGAATCTATAATCTAATCTAGTGTTAAAAATAACAGACAGACTTGTTTTTTTTGTTCTGTGAGGACACCAAAGAGTTGTGGTTGTTGTTGCTCAACACATTTAAACTAATTTGGGAGTTGTTGCTTCGCTGCACAAAGAGAAAGAGAGAGCGAGAATGCAACGGTCAGAGATGCAGTTAAACTTTAAGGGCAAGTGCAGTTCAGAAGTGAAGTTTTCAAACCAGTCACATCTGACAGACACAGACAGGTCCTCACTTGATTTTGAAGCAAGCCAAGCAGTGAAAACTCTTGCTCGAAGGATGGGGTTTTTTAGAGACATGAAGCTGAGGAAACTAATGCTAACCTCAACAAGTCAATAAAACTGTTTTGTGTCTTCTCTTCTTATTGCTATATAGACTGTTTCGGCGTCCGTGGGACTTCTGGGGCCGAACACTGGAGGCATCGCCTTAGGAGACACACACATACTCAGGGGAACTGGAATTCACCGGTGCGTATCAGCTTAAAATGCCTCTCCTTCCCACACATAAAAGCACAATTTTAGGTGCCTGGAGGCAGTTAACTGAGAATTGGCTATTATAAATGATAAATTAAAAATAAAGCTATATGTTGCACTGGCTAAACTAAATAAAGTAAGATTTTGAGTTTAAGTACTTATTTAATGAACTTGATAAATTCTTCACAAAGGCTCTCTTGGAAATGGATAAAATGTCCAATATTTCCATGATGTCTGTTGATGTCATGAATTAGAAAATAAAAAAAAAATATATATATACATACCATATACAGTAGTGTAGACTTGTGTGTGTGTGTGAGAGTGTAATTGTAATTGTAAATCGTGTCTGTAGAGCTGCACGATCCTGGATAAAATGAGAATCACATTGTTTTTTTTTTGTTTAGAACAAAGATTACGATTCTTTAACGATTCTGGGATTTTTTTTTTATTTTAAATATTTACCCTGAACATTGAGGTTGTAAACAGCAATAGAATTACATGTATTACTCTTTGCTTTAAATTTAAATAAATTCAAGGAAAAATAATGTAATGTAAAAGTAATGATACGTACGCACGCTGCTAGACACTTGGGCGCAAAATGAGCTGCGCACACACGAAAACTCGGTTGCTCGCGCAAAACTTTTTTTGTCACTAATTCGATCCCATAGTAACACTGGATTATGAGTCATTTCGAAATCAGACGGGTTTGGCTGAATCGTATAAATGCTGGATTAGGATCACACGCGGGGTGGAATTGAGATCACGATCTTTTACCAATTAATTGTGCAGCTCTAGTGTCTGTGTGTCCCGTTCTGTGATTGGTCGGCCACCCATCGGGGGTGTGTCCCACCCAGAGCAGCTGGTATTGTCTTCAGGTCCCTGTGACCCAGAAGCTGAAAAGCAGTTCAGAAAATGGATGGATGGATGGACGATAGAATGTATATGTAATGTTTCAATGTTTAAAATGAAAATTGGAGTATATCTAATTAATATAAATTACAGCTAGGGGTCTTCCAGGGGATCCCAGCATCTTTCGGCACTTTTCAGCTTGTATCCCTGCAGGACAAACACAGAGAGGACTTGTGATTACCCCCCCCCCCTCCACTGCAATTAAATGACATTAAAGTTTAAAGTGAATTGACGTTTTTAAAATTTAATGACCAAACACTATTGATTCGATGCTGTCCAGTCTGATGCCGTCATCCACAGATCCTGCGCTGACACTTTGATCCTGGTCAAACCCTCTGGGATTTGGGAATTGAAACATAATTTAGATGTATTTGGTGTCCTAAATTTTAATTGTTTTAAAATTGTCATATGTAAATAAATACATACAAATAACATTTAATTGTAAATAAATGAACTTACCATATACCTCAAAGTGCAATATTTAATCATAACATATACTGTATATAGACAAACTGTAAAAAAAAAAAAAAAAAAAAAAGTATAAATGTTGTATATATGTACAGATGGTAGAATATGTTTACATATAATTCATTTGTAATATGAACACACAGAAATCAAACACAAGGTATATATTTATGCTGATTGATGTATATATGCTTATGATATTTTAAACAAATACTGTGTTTATTTCTTCTCGTTGTATATTAAGTAAGTTTAAGTGACTTCAAGTAATGGACAATAATTGTAGTGTTATACCAACACACACACACACATACGCACATCTAGGCTATTTTCTGTTGGCAAAAACAGTAGAGAAGGTGGTCTCAAGTTTCCCAGACATTCATGGGCAATTAGTACAGTTAGGCGACGGGTAAAGTTTTGGGAAAGTATAGTGAGCGCAGCGGAGCGTCTTTGAATATTGTTCATTTCCTGCTTCTCAGACTTTGCGTCGCACACACACGACTTCGTTTGACTTCTCAGACTTTCCGCAGTGAGCTGTTTTTTGCAAGATGTCATGTAAATCAGCATTATGGGCACACAAACATTTCACACGCACAAACATCGGCCGGAGCCGCTCAATATTTCCTTCCTAATGTACTTTCTCAGCACTTACTCAAGCTCCACTGTCAGCGTCTGTGTTAATGTGAATTCGCTCGCCTTCTTCTGCTGTCTTTGCATGTTAGTTATGACACCTAAGAAAATTGGAACCTTCTTACTGATGCATTTCTGTGGTTTAAAAGTGATAAAAATGACAACCGGCTGCCTTCTTTTCTTTTTTGGCCATGAAATGCTTCCTCGCCAAAACATTTGAGATCCGTGGCATCTCAGACTGGGACTGAGGTTAAAGAAGTTAGCTGTAGAAATGTCGTGGTGCGGTCGACACTACAAGCTGTTTCCTGGGTAACCAGTCGGCAGGCGTGATTTCATAAAGCAAGAAATAATAAAGCCACTGAAATATTTTGACCTTTTTAATATGCTTTGGCAATATGTTTGCAGTAACAACCTTTAAAATAGTAACTCCAATATGTTGTTTACAGTTTGCATTGACATCAAATTCTGATCTGTGTCCTTTTGTCACGTGGACACAAAGTCTATATTTACACTATATACTGTATACTACACACACACACACACACACACACACACGCACACACGCACAAATGTGTACTTTATATATATATGTGTGTGTGTGTGTGTGTGTGTGTGTGTGTGTGTGTGTGTGCGCATGTGTTTGTTTCTTGTTAAATAATGTCACTAAATTGCATTTTAATACTTATTTTTAAAACTTCTGTGTAGAGTTTTTCCTCTTTGCTTGCCTGGGTTTCCTCTGTGTCTCCCACATTTCCAAAACAC
Source organism: Paedocypris sp. Pulau Singkep (assembly GCA_017309775.1). Taxonomy (NCBI): domain Eukaryota; kingdom Metazoa; phylum Chordata; class Actinopteri; order Cypriniformes; genus Paedocypris; species Paedocypris sp. Pulau Singkep. The sequence goes on along the minus strand of MU204172.1, from coordinate 703,608 downwards.
TTTTTAGAAATTAAATTCTAAAATGCAATCTAAATCCAATTTAAATGGAAGTCGCCACTGACTACAGTTCCCATGTTCCTCTGGTTGTGTTTGTGTCTGTAGTTCATCGGTTTCACCAAAGTCTCACCTGTCTGTGTTCCTCTTCAGTCATTGTCGTTGCAACTGCCTCGTGTACCCGAGTTTTCTGTAAGCTATAAGTTCCTTGTGTTGTCATTAAATGTACGTTTTGTGTCACTAAGGTCCCTGGCTCTGCTTCTCTGCATCCTGCTCTGCGAAGATCGTAACAGAGTGAGAGTGTGTGTGTCTGTGTATGCCACGTTGTGATTGGTTGACATCCAGGCCTAAAATTGCAGGGATTGGTTGCAGGTCCTTGTGACCCAAAACTAGAAAAAGCACATCAGAAAGAAGGATGGATGGATAATCTTGTTAGTTCTAAAACTTTCAAATATGAAATGTACAAATAATAGTCATATTAAGTGACATAAGTGATGAAAAATGAGCAAATTGCTGCAATCCTCCAAATTAGCAGCTTAGTAAGCGACACAACTGATCTGAGAGCCGGACCGCGAGGGGAAACAGGCGCCTAATGAGCCGTGGATGTGTATTTGCTTAGTTGTCCTTGTTTCCAGAGGATTCATCACTTCCCCAGAAACATATTGTGTCTGGCTGATGTTCGTAATTCATCACTGTGGACTGACTCGAAGTGAGTCACAGTGTCGTCAGAAGATTGTCTGTGTAAATGTGTTGATCTTTGAAATGTAGAGCAGGGAACCACGGCTCCTCATTAACTCCATGATGCTGTGAATATCAAACTTGCGTCAGGAGTGAAGGATAATATCGCAAGAAGCCATGCTAGTTCACACCAGTAAAAGGTGTGTTCACCCATTTTTTAGCATTGTTGCTTTTTGATTGATTGATTGATTTAAATGTTAATTTTGATTATATATGTGCATCTTTTTTGCAATTTTAGAAGCTTAAAAACGTGGGGGGGGGCTTATATTTGCATATTGCAAATATAAACATACATATATTTCAAGTCAGGAGAAATCAAAATAAGTGGAAATACTTATGTCGTCTTTATGTATCCAAGAGCTTCTGCATTGTATCCTCTTTTCTTTCTTTAAATAATGGTTCGGAGACAGACATTCCTATATGATTTTATTGGCTCAATAACACGTACCATGGCGTGAAAACTCGGAAAAAGTCCATTAATGGACATAGCAAGTGGAGTCATTGCACCCACTACTGGAAATACACTTTACTTTCAAGTAAAACGAATAATTAAATGAAATATGGGGAGGAGTCACAAGGTAGGCTAAGGTATTTAGTCTGAAATTATACGTTTTCTGGAAAATCAGAACACATTGTGGTCTGCATTAAAACCCATCCAGTGAGGTGCCCAAGAACACTTGCAACCAGCCGTAGGGGGAATTCGAGCCTGCAACCTACAACAAGGGGTGTGTGTGCGCTTATATTTGCGTTAATAATACTATATGATTAAACAAGAAAACACCAAAAACAAGACACACAATTACTATTGAAGACCAAAATGTACTTTTCAAGGAAAAGAGGTGTTTGAAGAACGAAGTGTGGACTCAATAAACATACATACATATACATATATACCGGTACATGTATATCTAAATGCACTTATCATTTTATTTTAAATTATTTGATTCTATAATACTATAAAATTTGCCATAAAAATCTTAACTCGTTAATCTAGTGTCCATACAAATCTTGCCTCTTCTGTCTGAATTCTTTCAGTTTGGAATCTCTCACCATGAGGCGACAGCGCTACCCACTGCTCCACGCCGTCCGAAGGCCACTTAGAAACTGATGCTCTCTCAAGGCCTTTTTGTATCAAGATTGCATGTTCTCCCCATATTTGTGAGTGTTTCTTCTACTGGAGTCCAATCCAGCGTGTGTATCTCGCCAGCTCCCCGTGACCCGGAAATGGAGAAGTGATTAAAATGAACAGATTATTTTTACACTACAAACACTAGCTGTGTGGTTTTACGTATTCCGCTTGAGGTTTCCTCACGTGTTCCGTCTGTGTTTGGCCAGATAAAGCTGACTCGAGGGATGCGTTGGTCTAATGGAGCTGAACAATGGAGTCACTCTTTCTGGATCCGGGTGAATGTCGCGCCTCTGATTAGTGAAGCTGGTAAACACTGAGAAATCCCTCTGTTAAGCTTCATCAATCAGCCTCACAAAATGAGGTGAGTGTCAGAAACAGCACAACTTGTAAACTCTCTGCACACATAAGAACTGTGGAATTGTGACCTTCCTTAAAGTGAAGTGGATTGTCTTTACCAGGAAACCAATACAGTATTTGATATCATTATCTAAAATATAGATTTAGCTTCAAATGCTTCAAAGTTATTCGTTTTTTTTTTCTGTCCTGCTTTTGAAATTCTTGATATACCAATATTGTTTAACCTCTACTGCTCATTTGTTGTAATTTGCTGTGGACTTTGGATGCATTATAATATATAAAAGTACACTTTATTACTCAATTTATTTATTTTTTGCTCTCACAGTATTTGTATTAAGTAAAGTACTTGAGTAAATGGACTTACTTGGTTACTTTGCTTAAGTATGTTTTCTGCTACATTGTACTTGTTAAGAGTATCAAAAATATAAGCATCTTTTACTCTCAACTCTCACTAGATTTCTGAATTACTGTACATTTTACTCCACTACAATTGAATGAACACTTGCCGTTACTTGTTAGATCGTGATTGTTAATTTCTTGGGAGGACAAGGCAATGTCGCCATCTGCAGTGTGCTGAAGGTACTGGATGCTAATTATCAGCTAAATCAAGTGAATTAGGCGTGATATCAGCATATCAAGCAGCGCCAGCATGGACTTACTTTTGAATTAAATGTTTTCTTTTGCCAAAAACAGAATTGCAAGTGTCTAACAAGTTGCAGTGTCTGCTTTTGTTTACTGCGTATAACAAAAAAAAAAACACAACTTTCAGACAAAAGTATTTAATGTTCATTTAAAGTGAAATCTTCTCTAATTATTAAATAATATGGATCTTCCATGACATTTCATTTGCTAATTTTACTCCAGTTTGTTGTGATGGAGGAATTTTTACAGTAAGTATGGTTGTCTGGTACGCTTTACACTTGTGTATAGTTTCATGAGACGGTCACATTTTTGAATATGCCTGATTACTCGGGGAATCTGATTTCGTAAATGAATCAGACTTCAATTGCGTATTCTACAATTTGCTGACACAAAACAATAACATCAAAAAATGGTTCAGTATTTAAAATCTTGGGTATTTTTGGTCACATCACGAGCCTTCTGACGTTTCGACTTGATGCTGTAGTTACAACATTTCCCAGCAGAGGGTAACAAACTGATGAAAGTCAGATAAACTGAGACTTCATTCAGCCAATTTTATTCCGGTATTTCTTTTTTTATTTATTCAATATGGACATAACCAACACACTGGAGACACAGATGTACGTTGCACATGCTAATATTCAACACCAGGCCATGTTTCTCTGTAGTTTACGGTCAGTGTGAAAAGATTTCCACAGTTCTTTTTTTCCCACCGGGTCTTTTAAATGAGTACGTACCTGGATTGTTTAAGCAAGACTGACACTGAAGTAGATGGTCTGAGTTGTTCCTGATGCCTGAACATAATTGATCCAGATTTAAAATTCAAATACCATAATTCGATAAATAAAACTCAAGCACGACATGCTGAACAGTGTTGTTTCTAACCTGATTTTCGAAGACAATAGTTCTTGTCATCCAGTTGTAGAACAATATAAGCATAACAATCAATACCGACATTCTTTGTGGAACTCTCTTGGGTCGAACTTCCAAAATGTGCTTGCGCAACAAAACACTGTTCTTACTGCAGGCGCATTCCTATATACGTTAGCATGCGCACGCGTACACACCACCGCGCTCGCTCCCCTCATAAAGTGATTCCTCTTGACAGCTTCGCTTTCTGTGATGGAGAATCTGAGGTAGTTGGATTTGAACCTGGCACTTCTTTCTCTCAGCTCTCACACCACCTAGAGATGATTTCAGCAGGAACCGAAGTGCCTCACTTTGATGGATTTGCTAAAAGAAATGCAGGAAAAGTGCAAAATTTTAGTCCCAGACTTACACGTATTCTCAGGTCTGTCCATCAGCTTGACTGCGTAGAGACGACAATTACTCAAGATGGTTTACCAGCTATTAATGGCTCTGAGGTACATATGCTTATTTTGAAACCCATGAACAGATGGCACAGTCTCAGACGTTTCCTATTCAAGTGTCGTTCCTAGCGCGGGAAAATGCATTTTTAGATTTTTTTTGGAACAAACTAAAGACACAAATACATTTTTGGCCTAGCTGTAAATAAAAAGGTCATTTATAATGACAATGGGTTTTTTTTCTGAGCATGTGAACTTTACCTTGGACTTTATGAGTTAAAGAGTACCAGAAAACCATACTTGAGTAAAAGTATTACTGTACAAATCACCAATTCCAGGAAGTAAAAGTCATAAAGTATCCACTTTTAAAAGAACTTTAGTATTTAGGATCAAAAACCAACGCAAAGTCGCTATGCAAAATAATACACATTCCCTATTATAGAAATGAAATTTACCACCTCAATGTTTCGCAATGACAGAACAAAATTAAAAGCAGAACAAAAAGTCAGTCTCGGTCAAACTGAAATGTGCAAAATAATGTAACCGCTAATTCAAGTTAACGTGTTTTTACTCATTAATAACACCAAGTACGTTCAGCACCCTGCAGATGAAAAAAAGTCAAGTAGAGAGTAAAACTGCTTATATTTTCTTATATAAGCTTATATTTTCTCAGTACATGTACAAAGTAGCCAAAATACTCAAGTAAAGTAACAAAGTACATTTACTCAAGTACATTACACCACTGGTTTCTCTGGGCTGAAGATAATGTCGACTGTGACGCATGCACTGCATAAAAATGTAAATGCTTACAGTAAAGCAGCTAAAGGGTTTATTATGGGGTATTCTTGCCCCGGGGGTCATACGGGTGGGACGGAATGAAAGCCGCCCGCAGGAAGAAAAATGAAACCAGCACAATCTCAACCCACATCTGCCAGTGTGTATCTGTTTCTCACAATTTCTTATTCCCCCCAGGTCACCTCCAGCTTTCCTCCGTACCTCAGCACACCATAAAACAGAGAAGACATGCTTGAGTGGCTTCAGAAGATGAGGGTGGAATTCTTCCTCCTTCCTGCTTGTCACAAGTCAAGCTGCCGAAACTGTCCTCAAGAGCTCCCACATTTCCCTCCGGACATAATTAAGTCAATCTCTCAGGTAAAAAACAGTCAAGTGTTTTTAAACTAGTCAGACTCTCTTAGGAAACTGTTCCGGACGTTTACCTGCACTCAACACCCATAAACCGTTGATAAATATGAAACTTTGATGAAAAACGCCACCACATATTCCGCGCGTCCGATGCTAGCCTTAAGAAACCTTCAAATAGGTCATCATTTATGCATCAATGTCAGTTTACATTGGATGCTAATGCAGAATGTGTGTTTTATATCGGTACTAACAGAGGGCAGAACCCCTTTTAAAGAAGAAGCAAAAACACTCGCGTGTTTAATTCATGTGTTTTGTCTCCAGAGCAACGTGTTATATTGTGGAGATCACGATGCTTCATAATGCTGTTCCTCTCGTCAATCCAGCGCTGAAAATATCACTCTTAGCCAGTCAACATAGCAGCATAAAGCATTTATACAATCACTTCATTATTATACTTACCTGATTATGAATTAATTCACATTTTATTCATTCATACCTGAACTGTAAATTTGATGAACACACTGTGGCTTAATCGATGATGCAGAGCTAGTACAGTTTGTGGCAAGACTGGACAATTTGGACAATTATATTTGATAATTACAAAGATTATCTTTACAAATTTTCAGTTTAGAATTAGGAATTCTACACAAATTAGAAAATGTATAACCATTTTTAACCATTTTTGATATTTAATAAGAATGTATTTAAATAATAACATATTTCAATATAAACAACACTTTTTTACAACTGGACAGTGGACACACAAATACATTTTAATTCCATCCAACTGTTTTTCCATTTCCATTTCCAAACAAATCCTTTTCTTACCAACCAATCACAATGGCCTATTTTCCTGCATGTTTTTGGAATTATATATATAAAAACGTATACATATATTTATAGTAATATATTATATTTTATAATAATTGTATATATATTTATGAAAATATAATTTCATTTCATTGTATAATTTTTAAATTACACATTTAAAAATATAACAATAATTATTTATATACATATTACGTATATACATATATATATTTGCACTTTGACTTTGAATTTAGTTCCGTCCGTGCTTAAAGAAAAGCTGTGTGTTTTCTGACAAGATCTGGCTTTTTATGATGAAATTTGTGAAACTGCCGTAACTTGTTGAAACACTGAAGGCAGAAGTCTGCTGGAAAACCTCATTGACAGAACAGAATACGAAGGTATATAAATAGTAATTTAAATAGAAATTGAAATGAAAATAAAAAGTGTGTCTTGATGCCCTCAGAGCCACAAAATTATTTATTATTTTTACTATGCATTATTGCATATAAAATATTAAATATGTGAAGTGGTTAGACAAGAAATTTACTAGCATTTTATATTGAGAATAATATTTTTTATGAAAATTGAGATTCACATATGTAAGATATAAGATGAGGGCTTATATCATATTAATTATTTGCATTGTATAGACCTAAAACAAGTAAGAGCTGCTCCGCTCAACACGGAGCATTAAAATCATTTTCAGATGCTGGTAAATCATGATGCAATGTAAGTGTAACATTAAACCTTCGGACATTTCCTCATGTGCACATGATGTCAAATAAACTAAACAAGGGAGAATTTTCTTTTGACACTGGCCTTGTTAAAGCTGTTTAACCTAACTACGTATTTGGTTGCTGCCTTTCCTTCTACTAGAAGAAGACGATGTAATGGGAAATGGAAAATACTGTAAGATTGTATGTGTTGCTGAGCAATTAGTGGGAATCAAATTTTACATTTAATGCATCAATGATTATGGATTATGGAAGTGTGGTAACCTGGATTTGTATATTTCTGTCTGTAGAGGATTGATCTTAAAGATGAGAAATAAACGTAATTGGGTTAATACTGTTGGAGATTTACATTAAGATTTGCGTTTAATAAAAAGCCAGAGAATGAAAAGCATTAGAGCGTCAAAACAGATTTCTTTCTTTTTTTTATTAGTTTCAACAAATTTTCTTTATTTATTTAGGTTTTTCTTTCACTTTGTTTCCTTTTTCATTTTTTAATCTTTCTGCTCTTTTCTCTTTCTTTTTCATATCTTTTCATCCTTTTCTTTGTTCATCAATATTTCCTTTTTTATTTTAGTTTAAAATTTTCACCCTTTTGTTTTTTTTCTTCTCTTTTCTCATTTTTTTCTCTTTTTTATTTTTTCTATTTTCCACTTTCTCTTTAACGTTTCTCAGTTATTTTTTTCTTTCTTTATTAAATTCGTTCTCTATCTTTCTCCATTTTATTTCTTTTTTTTTATTACAAAACAATTAGAATGCAAAAATTGTATCAACTTTCTTGCTTCTTCACTTTTCTTTTTTCACTTCTCTTTTCTTCTTTCTCTCCTTATATCTTTTTTTAAAGTGTGATTCTTTCATATATTTCTTCAGAGAAGTGTGTCCAAACAACTACATTAACTCCTCTTTCTTTCTTTCTTTCTTTCTTTAATTTTACTTAAACTAATGCAGCACAGCGTCAAAAACAGCAAGATCTTTCTTTCTCCTCTTTTTGATCTCATAATTTCACTTTTTTTTTTGTATACCTTTCTCATTTCCATCTTCAATCTTGTTTTGTTCCCTCCTTTCTCTATTTCAATCTCAGTCTTTTATTTCTTGCATTGAATTTCCCGAAATAAAATGCTCAATCAGTAAAATTGAGCATGTACCGTACATTAAAACGATGAATAACGACACATACGTAAGCAGGAACAATTTAATCGTTTATTTTCACCCTCAGTGTATTACACTGTATATAACAAATTATTCATGCCAGTGTGGTAAAAATAAACACTTTTCCCCACCTCCCCAGAAACAGTATTGTACATTGATAAAAAGTCTCTTGTACAGTGGAAAAAGAGCTTAATAAACTCAGTGGTCACTGCTTCCAAAAGGGTAAGAGGAGCCTGGGCAGCACTTCAGCTATGAGACGAATCACGATGCGTCGCTACGATATCGTTCTGCTGACCGTTAAAGACATGCAAGACTGGTGGAGAGTAAAGAACACACTTCTGTGCAACCCACCAGCTGTTAAACTAACCGCTTTGCTCGCACTAACTGCTACATATTTCATTCCTTAAATTGATCAATTGAATTTTAATTTACAAACTTGATTAGTTCGAACTTTGGTTGTAACTGTGGGATTACAGCAGTTAATTATATGTAGCGTAGCGGATGACCTCTGACCCACTTCGGGCCCACCATCCACCCAAAGTGGTCCCGATGTGTCTGCTACCTGGCACTACTAGAAATACATTTTTGGTTGATTCATTAAGACTTGATGATTCATGCTATTTTAGATGTGATTTTTGTGTGTGGGTGTGTATGTATGTGTGTGTATACAATATATACTATATAAACTATATGCTTACTGTAAGGATATACATACTGTATATAAATATATATATATACATATATATATATATATATATATATATATATATATATATATATACATACTATATATACTACGTACTGTATAAATGTGTGTGTGTGTGTGTGTGTGTGTGTGTGTGTGTGTGTGTATACGTGCATAATTTGTGCTTTTGGCATCTACATCGTTTAGTATTAAAACCACAATGACACCGATTTGCCTTTTGTTGATGGTCAGAGAAACTGATCTGTGTTACTGTGTAAACTAAGCGATGAGGTTTATTGCCCAGGCCTCTGCCCATTTGTGTATGTGCGCCAAGAGTTGCAGCAAAACACAGCTTTGGCAGGCAAGTACTGTATCGCTCTCATTGGCATTTAGTTCAGTTCAAAATGCAGCATGCAGTCAAATGCCAAATCCAGTGACTCACCGCCACTGCGGCTCGGCGTTGAGTCAGGTACATCATTTCAAACCCTCAGCATCTCCAAATCATTTCAATAACTTGAGCAGCTCTGGGTATTTATGACAAAGGCAGCGCCTCGTCCTCCGAACGGAACCACATGGTCAGTCGGGCTCCATTACACAGACTCCAATCTGATGGGATTGCAGCTTTTTGCTTCAATTTCACAAGAGACTTCAGAAAATGTTCTCTGAACAAACTGAAGGGATTTACTGAAAAAAAATTCTCACGGAATGAAACTGGTACAAAAAAAATTATAATAAATTTAAGAATGACTATTGTTAATACTGGGTTTTAATTTATCTATTTGAAATTAATTTTTAGTGTTTAGAATCTCATTGGCCCTTTTGTCATGAACGAGAAATGGTAGAAGAGTAATTTTACAATGCAGTTTGAATTTAAGGACGCAAAGAAATTTGCTGTGCATCATAATCAAATTAAAGGATTTGAATGACAAAACTGATATACTCGTGCATATTCAAGTAAAAACATAAATAACAAATACATAAATATGAAACATTCAAATATGCTGAATTCACAAAAAAGTGTGACTAACCTCTTTGCACTTTTTGTAATAAATAAAATCTAGTATTATTTTGTATTATTAATATCATTTACCTTTTCAGAATTACAATTTATAATAAATATGAAAACAAAATTCCAGTAATTGCTATTGATTTCATCTTTCGAAAGTAAATCTTGCAAACGTAAGATGCAAAGCAACGATTTTTAATCTGCGCTCAAAAATCAGGGTAATATAATAAGGCTTTTATCTTATTAATGGAAGGTAAACATTAGGAAGTGGATATAGCGCTGAAGACACACCTGTAAAATGTAATTAATTTAATGTCATTAATTTATGCAGCTGGTTTTATCCTTACATGGCATCACAGTTTTATTTTTAAACAACGACAGTGCAATTCATGCCAATCTTCATTCACCTTATCTTGATTGACTGAAAATAATATAGAAAAATATGGACGTATTAATGTCTTTGGTCCATGAAAGCATTACTTTTAAGTAAAATATTATGTGTGCATTTTGCAAATTAAAAACTCAAATTAGTAAATAAAATTTCATTTTCATAGGATTAAAGGGTAACTATAGAATTTCCATAATAATATGTTCTATAATAATTTTTTAATAGTCTCTTATCAGCATCTTTTCCAGTTAAACATCCCCTGAGTTTACTCAAGAAAACCAGCACATTGTAATAACCACAACACATCTGAAGGGAAATAAATATGAAGCGTGTCAATGAGTCACTGTGGAAAAATAAAAGCGAAAAATATCCTTCACAAAATTCTAACCAATAAATCAATTCTGTTACCAATTGAATTCCGAAACCAATTCTTAGCGGTCGATGGTGGAAACGATCAGGTTGCTTTAGGATTGTACAAAACCCCACACAAAAATACAGAATAAAAGCCTTATGGAGTCATCTATGCGTCTTGAAGTAAACAGAAAGTTGTCTGTGGATGTCTATTGGGAAACAAATTCATGAATCAGAGATTCTCACGCATATGTCATGCAAGGAAATCAGTTCATGCTTGTCTTATTTCCAAATGACCTGAATGTGTTTCATGCGTCTAATGCCACGAGATTGAGCATGATCCCAAAATGCACTTCTCACCTCGAGACTTGCAATTTGTTTGCATAAGTGAATACGAAAAAACAAGTCCCTATAGTTCTACCATGCCAGAGCTTACCACACGTCCACCCAGCATGCAAATATATATCTTACATGGTCGATAAAAACACAGCAGTTCGAAATAACCATAATTAAATAAATACCAAATCTAATTTTCGACTAATGCAAAATGCCTAAAATATGTGGAAAAAAACTCAGTTGGGCAGGTAAATTCAAAATCACCAATCAAATTGACGATGTACTCTGAAATGGTAATGAAAAGAAATGATGGGATTATCTCCATAATCCAAGCCATCATACAGGCAAACACTCCCGTCCTTAATCATTACACTTCTTATGAGGAATACTTGGGCAAATTAAAGAAAGCTCAGCGAAAATAAGGATTGAGGTGACACACCTGAATTAAAACAACCCCGGAATCCATATCCAGGATGTTAATCCATTACTCAAAGAGAAAATGCCCTGAAGTATCACAAGATTAGAAGATCCAATGTGCAAGGTCACGATAAATGTGCCCATAAAAATCACCTCGGCATGCAGTCAACTCCGTACATTTACAAGCAGCTTCCATTGGTAGATTTCCACCGGCAGGCCAGATTCCAGCTGGACATGCATGTGCATATTTACAACAGCACGTACACTTCCCGTCTTCGTCTGTATTCATCTTTCCTTCCTGAGTGAGAGGAAGGGAAATAAAAAACACTTTGTAAACACAAACATTCTTGGAAATTAAAAGGGTTCGTCATTCCCTTCAGGATCTGGAGTGACAGGCTGGGATACAGCAAATATGTCCTGGCACTGGAGGTTTGTTTTTGGCGAGGAGGTCTGGGGTGGTGGGGAAGGTTTCCTTTTCTCTACGAGAAGTCTCAAAATCTCACCAACTTGGTCTTCCAGCGCAGCTAATCGGCTGTTTAAAGTCTGGATGTCTCCTTTGAGTTCCAGTTTGGCCTCGTGCAAGCTGCTTTGAAACAGAGCTTGCTCGGGAATAGGCTGGAAGTGAATGTCCTGGAGTGACACGTCCCCAATCCCAGGACTAGGCTGTTCAAACGGGCTCCTTTCCATGGAACACCTTTCGTAGGGGCTTCTGGAATCCCCCATCTTGTCGATTCTCAGGTCACTTTTTGTGATCCCACTATCACAAGATTCAGTCTTGTGCAGGACGCTGTTCTCATCCATTTCATCGTTACTGTTGCTGTTTCCAACGGCTCCAAGTCCACTATCATCAATTTCCTGAATCCTGCTGTCCTCACAGATGATATTCAAGGGTTGGATCACATCAACCCATTCGTCTTCCTTCGGCTGCTCTTTCTCAAGTTCCAATGGAGGTCCAGACGAAGATCCCGAAACGACATTATGGAAACGCATCCAACCCCTTGCCTTTCCACCTCTGGGTCTCAGTGGACTTGCCACCGTAAGACAATTTGGGTCTTCAACACCAAAACTGGGTTTTAGCTCTATTGACTCATGGCCATCATGACTACAGTCTGGTTCCTCTGTCTGAACATATGATAGAGCACTCTGGATTGGCGTTATCTGTGAGACAGTCACAACGCTCGAACCACCATTCCCATTTCCCGAGCCAAGGGCTCCGTTTTGCATGGAGGACACGTGTTGAAGCTGGATGGAATGGTGAGTCTGAAACTGAGCCTGATATTGCTGTTGATGAAGCTGGTGGGACAATGGATGGAGATGATGTTCTACTTGAAACTGGGTCCTCTCCAGATCATGGGACGAACCATGTGTGCGCATCTCCTTTTGTTGTTTGAATTTTTGGAAGAGCTTGCGAACAGGATGATCCACAGGGATGGATAATGTCACTTCGTTCTTGTGATGCCTTCTGTCCTCTTCCTCCTTTTTGACATCTATAATCTTCCGGAAAATGATCTGTGAAGATAAAATTGTAGGTGAGAAACCAACTAAATTCTCTGCTAAATATAGTTAAACTAAATGTAGTTAAACTCACTGACAGACTTTGCTTGATCTACCACAAAGAGGTCAATAGAATCTTGTGATTCTTAAAACGTCAAAATATCGATAGAAATACTTTTTTGCGTTTAATCCACTCAAGTGTAGAAGATTTTTTTCTTTTTCAAACTTTATTATACCATGTATGTAAGAGTGTATTTACGCCTGCATTTGTACACATTTGGAAGAGTTGTGGAATTGTTTATGGAATGACTGCATAAACAGGCGCTTATATTTACAAGCATATTTGAAATCGGCGATTTTAGGCATGTTTTTGAGCGTCGAAAATTCGAAAATAAGAGGTGCTTATATTCACGTAAATATGGTATTTGGTTTGCTTTCAAAAAAACAAGTGTGAAAAAAAACCAACCTGTGTCAGCCATGTCAATTCACAATGTGAGCTAATGTGAAAAGTCCCTGAAACTAGCACACATCCGAACTACGAGCACATTCCCCACATCTCTTCCCGACTCGGGGAGTTGTGGGTATACATTATGGAAGTGGCTTTGATCACATATGTGTTAATTAGAGGGTCTTAATTAGACATCCGAGCCTTTAGCAGAGCACTGTAGGGAGGTCTCCACGGCCCGACACACTGCTGAGGACATGCGGCCACACGGTTTGTTAGTTTAAATAAGATTCCAGCATTCTCTACAACAGCCTGGAGTGGAACACTTTGTTTTCAGCCCCATTTTATAGTTCAAATTTGTGAAATGCAAACAGCCAAACACCATTATTATTACATAATATTATCTGTTTTTGTGTTCACTATTTGGATGTGTGTGTGTGTGTGTGTGTGTGTGTATGAATGTGGGTGTAAAATCCACACTATTCACTCCAGTGTAAGATGGCAAAACAGCTGCTGGGCCACACACACACGTACGCACACACATGCACATACTTATATACATCTGTGTGTGTAAACATATCCCAGTGTGTGTTTTATTAAACACACAAACACACACTTTTTAGGGAAAGCATGAAGTTGCTACAAGTGGGTGTGTAGGAAAAACTGCAATGGCTCGGATGGCTTTGGATAAAACCATATGCTAAAGGCATTAAAGTGAAAGTAAAAAAATTACACGCATATACTGCCACTAGATTATTTCTTAATAATTGTATAAAATAAAATATTCATAGATACATTTATTTGCACATATACTGCATTGACAAACTCACTCACCTCATATTTCTGTACATTAATACGCATGAGACTCATTATAGATGCTCACACACACTTGTATGTATAGATATACACACACACACAGACACACATCCAGAGCGAGCGAACTGTGGAGCTAAAAATAGCGGCGAGCGTGTCACGTGCCCTTTAGTTATCCCCGTGCAGTCTTTCGGCACCCTGAAGTGCAGCGTTGCATGTCACTTCTCATCTCCCAGAAGGACCCTAGTAAATAATGAATCCAGCCCCCTTCTGCCGCTTCTTATTATTTAAATGTCGCTTAGTGTGAGCAGAACGAGAAGGGAGTGTTGAAGTCAAGGAAAAAGTGAATGGCGGAGGAAGAAAACTACAATCACTGCACGGCAAAACAACACGCACCACGGTGAAGGAAGAAAATACTGCAATGGCACTTATATTTTAAAACTGTCAAGAAGTGCCTCAAAATTGATAGCGAGATTCCCAATTATGATTTGATGCCTAATTTAGACTTGGTGTAGTACAGTACATTATATGTACATAGTTTAATAAAGTATTTAGTATAGGATAAAGTACAGTATAGCTTAATGTAGTATAGTATTCAGTATAGAATCAAGTATTACATAATATGACATAGTATAAAGTACAATACACTGTATGTTTTAATATGAAGTAAAGTACAGTTCATTATGGGAAAGTTTATACATAGTATAGTTTAATATAGCACATCATTTGTATAGGTTTTTTTTTTATTATAGTAGTACACAGTAGCCAAAGTCCAATTATAGTTCAATGTGGTAGTGTAAAGTCTAGTATAAAGTATATTATACTGTGAATTATAGTATAACATATAGTAAAATCTAATATGGTATAGGGTATATCCATAGGCTATGCTATTGTTTAATATCGTATAGTGTATTACTGTTAAAAATAGTAAGCATGGTTTCATATGGTATAATAATAATAATAATAATAATAATAATAATAATAATAATAATAATAATAATAATAATTGAACCTTTATTAGTCCCTCAGTGGGGAAATTTTTTTTTCTCTGCATTTAACCCATCCGATCAGACATATGTATAGTATAGTATACAGTAGTATCATAAAAAAGATTATAGTGTAGTTAAATATAGTACTGCTATAGTATACTGTTTATCATAGTATAAGGTATAATATATTTTATTACGGTATAGTATATATCATCATATTGATTAATATAGTACAGTATATAGTACAGTTTAATAAAGTATCGCTGTGTATAAGTTATAATAACTGTAATAAATTATAGTAAGCTTAGTTTATTTTAGTCTAAAACAGGATGATTTAATATGGTATATGGTATAGTATAGTACACTGTAGTGTTGTCACGATACTGGAAATAGCAATTCGATACGATACTTGAAAAAAGTATCGATACTCGATACCATTTTCGATACCACGGGGAAATACCGCAACAATTTTAGGGACTTTATTTTCTTTTTTCGTTATGAAAAAAATACATAACAAGACTGGGACATGAAAATGTGTCTGAATGAGGAATCCCAAGAAAATAAAGTGCATAAATAAATAAAACTGCATTACATTAACATTTTCCAGAAGAAAAACAAATCTCAACTTAAAAGCTTTTTTAAACTATTCAATTAAAACAAATGAATTTGGTAGGAGCTCTTTTAGTACAAGAGTACAATATTTTATTTGTTTTTGTTTGTTTGTTTGTTTGTTTGTTTTTAAAGCTGGTCTTGTGGTAGAAAGATCTGAGTGAGTTTTCACTGCAGATTTAATGTTGATTTCAAAGAAATATTACAAATGTATAAATATTTTTGTATGTTTCTATTGTTAGATGAATTATTTAAAATTAATAAGCTTACTTGTCAAACTTGTATTAATATACCAGTTGGTATTTTGTGGTAGGGATCTGCTTAAATCAACCAGAGTTGAACAGCAGTATTTATATAAACTGATTTAGATTCGGGATTTGATTAAACAGCATTATTGATCAGCACATAGACACCTACAGTTCTCTAAATAAATTCAAATGTGCTTCGCATGATTACTGAAAAAAAAAGAAAAAAAGGCAAACATGTCACAGTTCTCCCAAGAAGATAAGTTAATCTAATAAGTTAATAAAGTTAATCGCTAATGCTGACTAGTGCTTTTGGGATATATACTACGTTCGAAATCCACCGTGTGTATCGTTTATTTGTGAAGCCCCGCGCCACAGAGAGATACAGGAGTTACTAGAGCAGCTCTCGCGCCTGCGCGCGTGTGTGTGTGTGTGTGAGAGGGAGAGCCGCTCGCGCCTGCGTGTGTGTGAGAGAGCAACAGCACCAGATTAGCTTGTGTCGTTTTCTGAAAGTATTTAGTTCACATCATAAATGTTAATTTAATTACCGCGCTTGTGTCTCTGCTGTTTATTTTTGAGAGAAAGGGTGAAATATCCGCGCACTGTTCTGAGTATAATGTTTTCTATTTCGGTCGACCGCGCGTATAAGTTGTATTTCACTGCGTTAACGGGGCAAAACGGGACTTCATAACATACGTGTTAATAATGAAAACTGTTACTAACGTCCCGAAATTCGTTCTACACGTCTGTGTCTCGGTTCGCAAGGTGTTTGCGTGATTTAGTATCAGCGCTGGTACAATGATCTGCCGCCTCCATCGGCTTCGTGCGCAAGTGCGATTAGTATCGATACTTTTGGATCACAGTATTGTATCGTTTCAGATTTTTCAGTATCGATACTTATCGAAATATCGATACTTTTGACAACACTAGTACACTGTATAAAAAGTACAATTTAGTAAACAGTAGAATAGTTTACTTTAGTATAAAACAAAATACAAATTATTGTGGTGATTGACAAAAAATGATTGAAACAATTAAATCAACCCATTAATAAAAACACTTTAAATATTGTTAATAATTTTGCCTGCGCAACAATGTGACTTTGCAACCTGGAAATTATTAGAGTTATTAGCAACAATGGGCCTGAATCTAAAGAAAAGAGTTTGCCCATCTTTGCACAGTTTAATCATTCCATTTGTGCATTCTCTTATTAGATTATAACAATTATTACAAACCTCATCTGGTGAATATACGAAGAGACAGGAAAAAAAGGAAACAACAGCCTTCATCTGCTACAGAGTAAAATGGATTAAGGATTCATCATGATCTTTTAGCATCTGTGGGGAATTTTAATGAAGAATCCGATATTTCATTTACACTCTCTGGAGCCAGCAGTATTATTCTAACATTTTTCACCTGTATAAAGTGACACCCCCCCCCTCTCATCCAACAAAGATGGATTGAATAATTGGAATAATTGCACAGGCATGCTGGGTCAGTCTTGTTTTATTTAACACAGCAGTGAGTTGGGTTCCGGACAGCAGCTCAAACTAATGAGATTCAGTAATAGAGATAAATGCAGCATTTCTGAACACACACACACACTTGCACAAACCAGTCCAGCCTGGCGAATGAAATGCACTGACATAGGAGTTGTAGCAAAAATAAACTTGCATGCACACACAAGGTTATTCTCTACTTCCTAATTTCACAATGCAAACATATTGTTAGTGTTAAAGCCAGACTTCCTTTTATTAACAGTTGCTGATTAAAAACCCAAAAACAATCCCAGAAAAATATGAAAATGTGATGCAAATCTGCAAAATTTTGCACATTTGGAGAGCTGTGCAATATACGTGTGTATAAATATATATATTATACTTGCACTCACACACACGCACACACACACACACACACACACACACACACACACCTACACACACACACACGCACACACACAATGAGAGCCAACGTTCCTTGGAAGAGCCAATGAGTGGCTTGCATGTGTTCCCCGCAGTTTCTTAACTCTTTACATTTTAAAATAAAGCATAAGCAAACTAAAGCTTAAAAAAATGACATATACCTGTTGTATTGTAACAAGCAATTGAAGCGATTTATCTAAAAAGGAGACAATTTACTTATAAATAGGGTAAACAAGCTTCTCACCATGGCCTTGTAATCTGTTTTTCAACCCTTCCGTCATGGTGGCCTTCTTTTAGAAGTTTTACTCCGTGTGTGTTTGTGTGTGTGTGTGTGTGTGTTTGTATAAAAAGACAATTACACACACATGCATACATACATACATATTCTTCCCAGTAATGTAGATACAATGTACAGATTTATTAAAGAGAGACTACAACGAAGTAATAAGATGTTTGCAGCAAGAACTTTCCGGAGCACAGGAATTTTAATAATGAGGCCGTGAAACACAGTAAAGGTCAGAACACCTACTCGACCCAAAAAAAACATGTTTACTTCATTTCATTAAATTTGAATAAAACGCTGACCAAAAAAGCAACACACCAGCAAACCGATAATGAATTGTGGTCTGATGATTACCTGGGTGTCTCTTTAATAGAACAAAATCAAAACTCTGGCACCTGATGAATGTGATGTGTTGAATCTGAATCCAAAGACCAACTCAATTCTAAACCAAGAGCAATTCTGGTGTGTTTCACACAAACTGTTAAAATGCCTCTTTTCCAAGGAAAATCTTGCAATCTTACTTACTCTCTATAAATGTTGGTCGACTTTGAAAAATGCCTGAAGCGAATGAGATGACACTTTCATCATTTGTGGCTTATCACAATCATCCCTGAAGGATACGCAGAATATATGATGCTCTGACAATGACTGAGTGACGGACAACAGAAAAGATGATGGTTTCACTGCTCTGAAAATCCACTGGGACAAGAAGGATTATGAGACTGAAAAGGTGTAAACAAAAATCCATTAATCCATTTCTTACAGTTTAGTGGGTTTTCCTTTATTTCAAACTTTTAGACATGGGACCATACCAAAGCGAAATGGCATTTCTCACTAGTGCATTGATAGACAGTAGAAGACCTGTATTTTCAATTTGTATTCCAACAATACAAGTCTTTGTGATAACCGTTTCAGAATAACAGTGTCTCATTTGGAAAGCAAGGCAGCGCTATCACTCTAACGATCACGCACTTTTAGATCCTTACACTTCCTCTTCCTCTGTCTGAATTAAGGCCCACTCTACATCTCCCTCTGTCCAAATGAAGGTCGATTCTACCTGTCCCTCTTGTTGAATTAAGAAGGAAACTAGAAAAATTACGGTCCACCCTACCTCTTCCTCTGTCCAAATTAAGGTCCACCCTACCTCTTCCTCTGTCCAAATTAAGGTCCACCCTACCTCTTCCTCTGTCCGAATTAAGGTCAACCCTACCTCTTCCTCTGTCCGAATTAAGGTCCACCCTACCTCTTCCTCTGTCCGAATTAAGGTCCACCCTACCTCTTCCTCTGTCCGAATTAAGGTCCACCCTACCTCTTCCTCTGTCAGAATTAAGGTCCACCCTACCTCTTCCTCTGTCCGAATTAAGGTCCACTACCTCTTCCTCTGTCCAAATTAAGGTCCACCCTACCTCT
>MU204172.1:636185-684115 GCA_017309775.1 Paedocypris sp. Pulau Singkep | reverse complement strand
CGCCTTCTGTCCAAATTAAGGTCCACCCTACCTCGCCTTCTGTCCAAATTTAGGTCCACCCTACCTCGCCTTCTGTCCAAATTAAGGTCCACCCTACCTCTTCCTCTGTCCGAATTAAGGTCCACCCTACCTCTTCCTCTGTCCGAATTAAGGTCAATCCTACCTCTTCCTCTGTCCAAATTAAGGTCCACCCTACCTCGCCTTCTATCCAAATCAAGGTCCACCCTACCTCTGTCCGAATTAAGATTCACCCTACCTCTCCCACTGGCCATTTTAAGGTCCACCCTACCTCGCCTTCTGTCCAAATTAAGGTCCACCCTACCTCGCCTTCTGTCCAAATTAAGGTCCACCCTACCTCGCCTTCTGTCCAAATTAAGGTCCACCCTACCTCGCCTTCTATCCAAATTAAGGTCCACCCTACCTCTGTCCGAATTAGGATTCACCCTACCTCTCCCACTGGCCATTTTAAGGTCCACTCTACCTATCCCTCTGGTCAAATTAAGGTCCACCCTACTTCTTTCAATACTCCGCCAATACTTGTTTCAAAACAATTGAAAATGTTTGAAAATATGTTATACAATTGTAAAAAGTCATCTGACACTGCAATGCAGAACAAATGTGTGAGGAAAAGAAAACCCAAAATGGGGAATTAAAAAAGTGTCTTCCACCGCAGCAGATTCCAACAGTTTAGATTAATGGGGTCTGGCAGACATTTTTACTTTCTTTGCCACTTTCTCGACTCTCTCCTCTCCAACACTCCTTAACTTTGCTCTTTTAAGTGTAATGATAGTATAACTATAATGGCCAAAGAACTGTCAGAGAAGGACGGTGTCCCAGTGCTGAGGCATCACCAACACACAAAACGTCCCATTCAGCACTTTCCAATCCAGCCAATCAGCTGATTAGTAGTACACCACTAGCAAGTCAGGATACGTATAGCACTTTCCAATTGATTTCATCCGTTTCTCTCAACTTGGCTGTTCAAATTGCATCTTTTAGTTTATCTGAATCTCTTCCACCTTTCCAAAAAAAGTCTACGGTTAGAGTCTCTGCTGGCTAATCAATACCTTTGTTGGCTTCTATCTACTGTAACAAAACATTGTATCAAATATATTGTTTTGTTTGGCTTTATAGACTTTTAGAGTTATGTGCAGACACATCTTTTTAGTATGTTCTTTCTAAACTACAGGGATCAAGAAAAATGACTGGAGAAACAGTCTGAGGTGACGATCCATGACTTCTCATTAGATTAACTATCTGATGAGAAAACACGGACAGCATGGAATATATTTGTCCGTTTTACCTTTAAAAGTTTCATCAAAGCTTAAAGAGGTGAGTTGTGCCACGAATCAAGTCTCTGCGTTTGTTTTTGATCTTTAGTCTGGCCCTGCTTATTGAAGCATTTGTACGGACAGATCGTTCTGCAGACGCTCTGCCCTCCAGCAACAACATGGAGCAGTCCTAATTGTTTCAATTCATTATTTACAGAAGAAAAAAGGAGAAAATGTGTCTTAGGTCCTTTGGGAAACATCTGACCATTTTCCTCCTATCTGCAACGCCACTCCAAAATGTATAATTCTAATATGAATTAGATGAATGCTACACTATTTAAAATACTATACTACTGTATATTTTACTTATTTTGATTAAGATTCTTGGAAAATAGCTACATAAATCCTTAAAATTCTCTAAATCTTAAAAACATATTAAGCCTCACTCTTAATAACAGTAAATATCTGTATTTATATAATACATTATTTAACAATTATTATATACGTTATATTAAAAATGTTATATACATATGTTTATAAAATCTATTCGAATTTTAATAAAGATATACTACTTTTTCAGCTTTTCCTTTATGTTTATAAAATGTAATCTATAGAAAATCAAAAAATCTTTTTTTAAACAGTACATAAAATCCATAAAAGTAAAAAAAAAAAAAAAAAAGCTTAGTCAACTAAAACCCTGTGTAAAAAAGTGTCTTTGACGCAGTGACAGTGAAATACATTCCACAGTTTGAAGTTATGACTTGAAAAGACCGGCCCCGGCATCAGGTACTGTAGGCTTTAGGGACGGCCACAATTGGCTGAATTAAGAAGCAGAGAGCAGCTTTGAGTAGTATAAAGTCAGTTATACTTAAAAAAAAAAAAAAAAAAAAAAAAAAAAAAAAAAAAAAAAAAAAAAAAAAAAAAAAAAAAAAAAAAAAAAAAAAAAAAAAAAAAAAAAAAAAAAAAAAAAAAAAAAAAAAAAAAACCCTCTCGTTAATTCTGCAAAGTACATATAGTGCTCTAAATGTTAGCAGTAAAATTTGAAAATCAATTCTGAACTTGATAGGAAGCCAGTGAACAGGAGGGATATGCGCTCTGTTTCTATTAAAAGCCTTGCTGCTGCATTCTGGACAGTCTGGAGCCGAATTGAAGGCGACTTATTACAACAAATAAAACCCAGTCACAATTACCAATAAAATTAAATGACCAAATAAAAGCCATAACAAATAATTTCCAGGCGTAATTTTCCTTAATTTAGAAATGTTTATTTATAAGATTTGTGAGTCATAAATGAAATGAAAACCTGAAAAACACAAACCAACCAATTTTTTTAGATACATCAGTCCAACTGCTTGTTAACACAAATTTCTAATCAGACGATGGTCAAAACAAGACCAAAACGATGGTCAGAGAATGGTTTCTAATACCAGACTGGACTGAGTATTTCAGAAACTGCTGATCTATTGGGATTTTCACGCACAACCACCTATAGGGTTTATAATCAACGGTCCAAAATATCCAATGAGTGACAGTTCTGTGGGTGCAAATGCCTTATTGATGCCCACTGCCCAGAGGTTAGAGGAAAATGGCGAGACAGATAAGATATATAACCTTATATATAACCGGCTATAACCTTATAGAAAGATAGAAGAACATCTCTGAACACACCACAGCAGCAGAAGACCACACCGGGTGCCACCTCTGTCATTGAAAAATCGAATACAGAGGATACAGTTGGCACAGGCTCACGAAAATTGTACAGTAGACGATTGATAAAACATTGACTGCTCTGATTAGTCTCGTTTTCTGCTGCAAATGTGCCAGCAGTTGGTCTTGCAATAGTGTAGGAGATATTTTTTTGGCACACACTTTGAGCCGAGTAGTACCAGCACCATGCCAATACCACAGCCTACCTAAGTATAGTTGCTGACCACGTCCATCCCCTTCTGGACCAGTGTTCCATCTTCTGACAGCTTCTACCAGCTGGATAACGCTGTGCCAGAAAAGTCTCAGACTGGTTTCTTTATCATGACATCGATTCACTGTGGTCAAAAGTCCTCCACAGTAACCAGAACAGTGGTCCAATGTGAACCAATAACTTTGATGAATGTTTGCAGAACCTGGTAAATCTACACCATGAAGGTGTCCAGCCCAGTACTAGAAGGGTGACCAAATATGTTGAAGTATGTCTTTGTATTGTTTCTGGAAAGCTTCATGTCTTAATATTCATTTCCACGTCTTTTGGTCTTACAGCCCTATGGGGGAAACATGATTTATTACTATAAAATGTGATTTTTCTTTCCCAAGAAATATTTGCTTAACTTGAAACCTAAAATTGCTTTTACACGGAGAGCAGAACTAAACATACGAACAAACAAGCGGCTCTATTAGGGTGAACTTTTTTATCTGCGTGGACACACTGCATGCTTATGATTTCTCTTTGAATCCTTGTTGCTGAGAGAGCATCTCTCTGCCTGTCCTGTTGGTAATAGAGGGGATGATAAAGTTACTTCGCCCACCTTATTGGCAGGGGTTTGCGGTTTTGCAAAGGCCTTGTAAATCTTGTTAGGAGGAGAGCGTAGCAGGTGAGGAGGATTCTGCTTCCTCTTCGCTTTTTTCTGCTGAGATGAATCAGCTCCAGCAACAATAACAAAAACCGGTTCAGATCTGACACTAATTGTGAGGAAAGTCGGAGACGGGCAAGAACGCTCTGCTGATCTAGCACACAGTTGTGTATTGACTATTGAAAGTGTCTGCTAACTTCTATTCCAAGCAAAGCTGCCTGTCAATACTAAACCAGTGGATCAATGGATCCACTCTACACAAACCACATGGGTTGTTCTTCAAGCAAAAGGTTCACTCTTTAACAGCCTTTTATAGGCAAATCGCACCATCGGGACGGAAAGAGCTAATCCATGTGCAGACTGACACTTTGAAAAACAACTTGAAAATTTCATTCACCAACGCCATGGCATCCAAAGGCCTGGAGCTCCGTGATTCCTTTAGAGTGGCATTTCCTTTCAGAGATATTTACAGGCCTTTCAATACGCTTTCTCCTCTCAATCAACAAATCAGTGAGCAGTAAAGACATTGACCAGCAGAGACAAGTGAATACAAGTCTGACCGGCAGCTGATGAAATGTTTAAAGAGAATGAGAGAAATACGATTCCGGATTTTATTCTGAAGATATTTTGGTAATATAAAATGCAATTATGTAGTGTGAAAGTAGTGCGTGGAATTACACTGGTACTGAGATATTATATGATTTTGTTAAAATAACATAGAAATACTATTTATTGTAGTTTTCAAAAATTTGAACTTGACTTAATTTCTGATATATTAATGAAATGGTATAGTATGTGTGAGTGTGTGTGTGTGTGTGTGTGTGTGTGTGTGTGTGTGTGTGTGTTTATATTTGAGAATTTAATATTCCGTACTTCATTTTTTTGGAAATTTATGTTTTATTTTGCAATTAAATTAAAATTAAAAATTAAAAAAGTAAATACTGTATTTCTCATTCACAAAAATACTCAATCAAAGTGAATCTTCAATTAGGATCATGATAGCAAGATGTTCACTTGCTTCACTGTTAACACTAAGTAACCCTAGTCTTTTAATAACATTAGACTTTTTGTATTAGTGTTTTGTAGTTACTGTAGTTAACATGTTGCATAAAAATCATTTTTACGGCCATCATATGCTTGCCATTGCAACAACAACAACAACAACAATAATACCAATAAATACATTTCTCTACCTTCCTCAAGTAAAAATCTGTGTTGAGTAACATTTGACTGAAGCATCGGCATTTTCACTCAAGTACAGAATTCACACAGGGAAGTAAATCCTTTTCAGCCCTGAACACACAAGAACACGTCACACACTCCGATATTAGAAGGTCGTCGACGCCTCATTATGCATGATAAACGTGCAGGTTTGCGTGTGTGCTGGGTTTTTTTTCCCACTGATTTGACTCATGCTTTATTCAGAGGGAGCTCCACAGGGGTCTGCTGCTTCTCTGTAAAGCCAGCCCATCAGCACTGTTACCCAGTCGACTGGGCACAGCAGGGTGTTAGGGTGGCCTCTGCCACTGTCTCCGCCGAAGATAAAGCTACTGTTTATCGATGCAATCCCTCAATCCCGTCATCTTAGCTCGCTCGGTTTGTGGTGAACCTGCATTTTAATACGTTCACATAACAATTAGAAGAACCGTCAATGCGGATAAATTACTATTCGAACTTCTTCAAACTTGGGGTGTGTGTAAGACTAGACGTTCCTTCAGAAAAACAAATGCATGCAAAATGCACGAGCTACGATTTCCTTGAAGACCTGGAAGAACCGTAAACCTTGAAATCAATTTGGTTTTGCCCTTGGCGGAGTATCTTCTCATTAGACGAGACCTCCTTTTGCGGAGGCCAGGGGATGTAAACCAATAGCGCGACTGCATCCATGTAGTCATATTCAGATTACTCACGTGTGGTTGCACAAGAAACATCTTTGGGTTTTAGGATGGGCTGTAGACACTTATTTGAAACCATCGCTTTGGCATCAGGAGTGTAAAACACCCAGACGAAGACTCTTAATTGTGTTGTGAGTGCAAAGTCTTTCTTTAGCCAGAAGACTCGAAGTTCTCCACAGGCAGTCTGTCTGAATGAATCTTTTATGTATTTAAAGAAGGCGAGGTCAGGGCTGAAAGCTGCAGCAGTGCACTGAACCCACGCAGCCTGATCACAGCTGGGCACAACACATTAAGCGAAGGTCAGAGTGCACAGTGATGCGCCGGAATCTCTGAGACAAATCGTCCGAGAGAAACGGAATTGACTCTTTACTGTCGGAAACAAAATACCGCAATCCTGCAGAGAAACATCTCGACCATTAGCTCCCGTAAACACAATCATTGAGGAAAATAAAGCAACGTTGAGATATGACCTCACTGACCTTACAACCCAACAGTGACCTCATAGGACATCAGCTGACTTTAATACTGTTACAAGCCTTATGTGCTTTTACTGAAACGAAATATTTCTGAAGTACCATATTTGCGCAAATTTAAGCACCTGAATTTACACATTTAGAGGCTCAAAAACTTGAGGGCGCTTATATGCGCAGATTTCAAATATGCACGTTTATATAAGCAACACTTTTTCCACAATTGAAAGTTATTAGGTATCAAAGGTAATATTATATTTTTATGCAGCGGTGCGCATCTGATTTGTGTTCTCTTTTCTTTATTTAAATAATGCTTCGAGAGGACACTATGCTTTTATTGGCGCAATAACAGAAATACGTATTAGTCATGCCGTAACACTTCACATGCAACCAAATAAAAAAAATATAAATAACAAATGTACCTGAATACCAGAAATATAAACGCAAATATGGACATAAATAGCCCCTAGTAAAGATAAACTGTGCTACATTTAGGGAAAAAAAATCTTTACAATGTTACAATTTTTTTTGTGTATTATTCAAGTAAGAGTCACAAGTCAGGTTTGTTAAAAGGAGTATTGTTAAGTGAAGTATTGAGCAAGAATTTTAGATTTCTGGAACATCGAAACACAAAAAAAGAATGTTGGTTGATATATTCACCAAATTTGAAATTTGCATTCTGTGCCTGATATATCAAGCGGGGTTCTTATATTCGCAGGGTACTAATATTCAATATCTTTTATAATGTACATCTGGGATTCAAACCTATGACCTTACGTCCACCTTTTTACACTCTAGGCCACTATAGTCCTAACAACTCTTGTTTCTGCTGAAGAATTTCTGTCAAATAATTGACTTTAGCGACATCAAAGCAAATTGTTTTACACCATCATTTTGAAATACCGATACATTTGCGGTTTATGTTCTCGGGCTCTCGATAGCAACAGTGGTGATTTCATGAACCGTGTTGGCGTGATAGAGCTCGTCTCTTTGGGTTTAGTGTAAAAGTGTGAGACTGTCACTTACCCTTTTGCGGAGGTTGCATGTGAGAATGAGGTTTCGAGAGAAGGAGTTGGCGAAGGCCGTGTAGAATTCCAGCACTTTGAGTAAGGCATCTCGTCTGATCACATGCAGATCGCAGTAGGTCAGTGCCCTCACATTAGCACAGGCGTGTGCCAGTGTAGTTTCCTTCCAGAACACGTCGCCGAACACGTCACCCTTACCTAGAGCAGATGAGAACGGTGAGAAGATATTTACCTTCTACATTAACACGTTAGGTAGAATCATTACATTGATGTTTTTAATCCAAATTTTTTAAAATCCATTTTTTTATTGAGGTACAAGAATATGGAATCAGATTAGTGCCAAAAGTATTCTAATAGTAATCTTATTTTAATGTTTCATTTTCCATTTTCTGCTCGCAATGTTCGCAAAATCTGTTGGATAATTTATTTTTGCTTCAGATTTGTTTGTGCATTTCAGATTTTTACGTTTAGACTTTTGGCACTAGTTTCACATGAGGGTGGCATGTGCTCTGATTGGCTGGTGAGATTGGCACCACTTGAACACATTCACAATCTGAAAAACAGCTTCATCTTCAAAGCATTTATTTGTTTGTAGTTTTAAGTTCTGGTCTTAACAACTTCCACGTTCACTGCACCAGAAAGCCTGCACTTGTTATTTAGTGCGTGTGTATATGGGATTTCACGTTAAATTCTAGTATTTTATTGTCATTATTATTATCATGTATAGTATTACATTCTACTCATAAGGTGTCTTTCGAGGCTTTCTCTTCCAAGACAGTTTCATAAAATTTCCATGTGTAGAGTCAAAAATGTGTCCTAATATTCTGAAGAAGTCTGCCACCAAAATAGTTTAGCTTATATTGTGCTAAACTAAAATGCAAAGATTGCAAGCGAACAATAAAAACTAAATAAAAATGAGAAGCATTTAAGTTTGATATTTTTGGCACTAATCTGATTCCATACAAGAAATGGTTAGAAAAAAATGTCACATATTAAATATACTGTATACAATAAAATAGTACGCAATATCCTCTGGACTCAAGTTTCAGCCATAAGTTTGCGGCCTGTCGCTTTATAGATTTTGAAAAAGTGCTCAGTGTGAGTGAGATTGTGAATGTGTGTGTCTGTGTGTCCTGCTCTGTGATTGGTCACAATCCAAAAAGTGTCTCCCTCACTTCAGACCTAGCTGCGATTGGCTCCAGCTCTCTTCCGACCCAGAAATGGAAAAACAACTCAGACAATATACTCTATAATCAGTTCAGTAAACCATTCCAGCACCGTGCCCTGTATCAAATGTTAAAATGTCAAATGAACAGAGTGCAGTAAGTAGTAAAACATAAGTAGTAAAAGTAGTAAAGCATTATTTTCCCAGGCAGGCTGATCCACACACAAACGTGGCTTTTTGTCGTCTCTGAATCTGTCAGGCAGAATCACTTGATGTTTCAAGACGCTGACGCGGATCTTCTCACACCTCACTCTCGGGAGATTGTGTAGATACTGTAGAGCGCCGCTTCCTGGCGTTCTGCTTGTGATGAGGGGCTTCATTAGGAGCTCAGCAGGTTTAGCCTGATGGGTTCGTGTGAACGCTCGGGGCTAATTAACTCACAGCGCTTGTGTCTTATTACATTTCATAATCATTAAAGCAAAAGAGCATCTGATATGATTCCCCATTAGATATAAATCTTTCTTGCTACTCTCTTATGAGGTCTAATGTCATGTCAGTTGAGGATAGAGTCTTCTATTTTTTCTACAATGAATTGCACGTCACAATACGTTTTCTTTTTGCTGTACTGTTATTATTCTCTCCCTTGTGGGATTGATAAAGTCTTGTCGTATCTTATATCTTTCAAAAGTGCAGTCAAAAGAACGTAAACACGAGGATTGACAGGAAACAAATATTTCCCCATGTTTTATAATCATTTGAGATATTGGAGATTTTGATTCTATGAATATCTCATTTGAAACAAACAACTCATAAAATGTGCTTAAATTTCCTCATACAATTAGCACAAACAAAAGTAAAATGTACTGCAATAAGTTGAAAGGTTGTTTTGTTTTTCAGTGTAGTTGTAGTTTGAAAGTCCTAGTTGGATTAAATATATTGTACTGAAAATATCCTTGTACAAAGAAAACGTAACAAAAAAAACATTTGCTGCTGTTTTTTTTAGAATTATTGTAGTAAATTTTAATTTAAAAAAACTTGTGCAAAATGAGATTTTATTAGGTGCATTTTATATTTATTTTCCAGTTTAGTGTTAGTTTCTTAGTCCTAGTTAGATTAAATAAATACAGTACTTACACTTAAAAAAAATTTTACTTTTTAAAGTCAAATTTACTAAACTAATTCTGTTTAAAAGTTTAAAAATTATACGTGAATTAATAAAAGATTCTGTGGTTGTTGTTTTTTTCATATAGCAGAAAATGTTAGCTTTCAAAAGTTGCTAAAAGGTATGAGATTTTTTTTTTAAATACATTCTTTTCAAATACCTTATTGAGAATTAGAATCAATTTCCCTTTACTGGCTAAGTTTGCACAAGACAACGAGGAATTTGATCCGCTCCTGTTCATACTCTGTGTCTAAATATGTAAAATATATATTTATAGTACAGAAATCCACGTACGCTTTTGTATCGTTTAGCATAACTGCTTTTGTAGTTAAATGCTATGTATGTAGTTACTAGCTACATGCTAGCTATTCCATAATGTAACGCAGCAATTGCCTTCAATTTTACAGTCACTGATGCTGCCAAAGCAATACACTGAAGATTACAGGAACCAGCGGTGCATTTCTCTGTGAAACTAAAGATTTGGTTCAATTGACGAAGAATCTGACCCCGCAGTCCCATTAAAGCTGGATAAGGAGGTTGCGTGGACAGAGTATTAATGCCACAGAACCACAGGACACTCACTGTTGTGTGATACTTGGGGAAAACTTGAAAAAGAGGAGTTTGAATTTCAGCTTGATAATTCAGTGACCCATGTGAGTTTATTTTAACAATAAGTTGCAGCCGTGGTGTGTTTGCCCTCAGCAAAGATCTTACTTGATCTGAGTCACAAACTGCTTAATTGTGCATCACATAAAAAAAAAACGAATTTAACGAATGCTGGAATCCTGTTTCACTGCTGGAAAATGATGCATACATATGAACATGAGAAATAAAAATCCCCTGAACTTGTTATGATATGCTAACTATGCAATTACAGTAGATATGAAATGGAAATATATTAGAAATGAAGAATATAAACGCCTGGTTATTGGAAGATGAAGCCAATCTTGGCCGAACCCCCAAGGCGGGACACACGATCTGGATTGGCCACCAACCAATCACAGAGCGGGACACAAACCCACACATAAAACGCACACTCTCACTCACACCTTTTCCTGAGATTTTTCCTGAACAGTAGGAGGAAACTGGAGACCCAGAGGAAACACACACAGGATACACAAGAAGAGAATGCAAACTTCACACAGAAAGACCACGACTAGGCCTGAAACTTACTAAGAAGTAGCAATAATTCCCACTATATGCTTTATTTATAATACAGTCGACTCCTGATAAGTGCACGGCCTAGAGACCGAACACAAACTTGCACTTAAGCAGAGCATGCACTAATCAGGAGTAGATGCTAAAACTGGAGTCACGTGGCTTCACGCCCACGTTTCAAACTACGTACTACAACTACATACTGTATTTCAATCATCAAATCATCAATCCTACCAAAGCGCCACATTAACGGGAAAGCACAAAACGCATAGATGTTATAATGTTTTCTGTCATGTAAATTATTACAATAAATGTAATGTACATGGACATTCTGAACTCCTCCTGTTTGGTTCTACAAGAATAGGTGTATGCTTAATACAGTTCCCCCTATGAGAAAAATGTTTTTTTGAGATGAACAATGTGGTAAGATGATTGTGCAATAGCTCACCTAAAATGGCAATAACCTCGTCATCCTGTATAACCTCCAGAGATCCAGACACCACGAAGCAAAGAGTGTCCACGCTTTCTCCGGCATGGAAGATGAGGTCTCCTGGAGCGCAGTGCGTGGTCTGGAACTCCACAGCCAGGGAACGCAGGCAGCCGTCACTGGCCAATCGGAAGGCAGGGTGCTCATTGAACACCTGGCGGTTCAGGTGAACACAGATGTCTGCACGCATGTCTTTCGGACAGATGGACAGAACCTAGTGAGAAAAAAATGAATTCAGTATCTCAATATGACACACATATGGGTCACATAAGATAAGAAAATTAAAAAAAAGACATTTTTTTTGTCAAAGACAATTTGTCGTTTAGCAGCAAAAAAATTAAATAACATGGTTAACAATAAATTATAGTCAACATATCAAATTATTTCTTATTCAATATTCCCACTTGAGAAATAAATAATTTACAGGATATACCAGTAGTTTAATGACAAACATAGGTTACTTTAATATCTGTAAGAATGAAAAAAATTTAGTTTAGAAACATTTTATTTTGAAATATTTTTTAAATTTGTTTTAGAAATGTTGTTCTTCGGTTTATTGTCCCTTTTGTTGTTGTGGGTTAATCAATGTTTTTTTTTTAAGTTAAAATATTCCAAAGTTTGTACAATTGTAAAATTAGATTTTCATTTTTTTGAGCCCATTGTGTGCATAAAGTACATATCAATATCATTAAAAACAAAAAAAAATCTGGAAAGGACTTCAAAAAATCTGTAATTTTTTGCAAATAAAAATCACATAAGAAAAAAAACTCATGAAATACTGGAGCGACTGAGCCTTGAAGATGACTGGTATTCTGACAGTGCCCAAAATCATTGTTTTGTTTCTGTTTTGTTTTGCATGTACCTTGTCAAAGTTTCCTTCTTAATTTGTCATTTATTAGTTTAGTTGCTTTAGTGCTGATCTTTACATCCATCATGTGTTCCAATGCAAGTTATCCAACCTGATTTAAGTTCCATATATGTGTTTGCTTTCACATATTTA
The DNA here is from genome assembly GCA_017309775.1 of Paedocypris sp. Pulau Singkep. Taxonomy (NCBI): domain Eukaryota; kingdom Metazoa; phylum Chordata; class Actinopteri; order Cypriniformes; genus Paedocypris; species Paedocypris sp. Pulau Singkep. The sequence continues at coordinate 671,918 of MU204172.1, read as the reverse complement.
CAGTAATCCAGAGTGTGGCTTGATTTAATCTTTTATATTCTTTTATATATATCTTTTTTTTAAATTATAAAATTACACATAATGATGATCATGTGATTGCAGAGTTGTTCATTGTAATCGGCATCATTCCCATCATTTGACCACATATCTACAAACATAACTTTGTATCTACAAACATAACTCACGGGACATCTGACAAACAACGGAACATTCTTCCTGTTTGTTTTATCATTTGTAATGAAAACATCTAGAATGTGGTCAGCTTTGGAAAAGCGAACATTTTATTGGTCACATAAATTCAGAAACACAAAGTCATGCCATCACATGGATTAAACAAAACAGGCTACTGGAGTGATCTTATCGCTCCTCGGAGAAGAGAAATAGTTAAAGTCAAACTGAAACTTGTTCATTTGCCGGTGACATTTGAAAATGTCAATTTTGCCAAGCACGTGAATAATTCATTTGTGTTTCTGCCTACAGTAGAGTTAAATTAACGCTGGGCTAAAATATGAATATGACTTGTTTTTCAAATTCTGCTATTCGCGTAGCAGGAAAATATCGGTTGGAAACAATGAGCTTTCATGATTGAGGTGCTAGTTTGTTGAATACAGCAGTTAAATACTGCAGAATTGAGCAGAGATGTTTTTTTTCTTGTCTATTGATTGGAGCTTAAACAAAACTACAGCAGACCATTAGTGATCTAAAGAGTCTCGTTCAGCCAGACCAGGCTATTGATGTTATAGACGGCGCTCTTTGACATCACTTCAGCACTAACAAATGCTGAAAAGGTGTCGTTATTTTATTAGCAGCACTTCCAAAACCCTTGAATTAACCATGGGACGCAGAGCATTTAGGTGAAGTATAATAATTTTACAATATACTGTGCAAATAGAAGAAAAAGTGCTATTAAAAGAAATAATTAACAACAGCGCTATGGAATTACTCAATATGTTCTTGCAGAGACCGTGTCAATAAATATTACATCAACTTTCCATAAAACCCAGGCGAGTGCTGGGGGAATTTACATGCTTTTCCCTTACGGTCTTAAGTACAGTTTAATAATCCAAGAATATCCAGATCCTGGCATGTTTTGCAAACGTAACAATTTTTTAAATTCGGTTTCAAACTGGAATTTATATGACAGGAATTGTTTTCCTGTCTTTCTCTTTCTCTTTCTTTCTGTCATCCACCTTTGCTGTCTTCACATCTTTCTAAAAATGCTCAAATTTGCCCATTGTGCACAATCCCGTATGTCAATAATGGAAAAGATTTCTCACCCTTCACTGCATGAATATCAGTTATAAGAATCCTTTATGAGTATAAATTTGAGCTGGGGGTTGAAAGGATCTACTACTTTCCCTGCAGGCTGATGTCTCCCAGGATATAATGCAATTTTCCCTTTTGCTTCTAGAACGTAATAAAAAAGGGGGTCTTGATGGAGAGACACTTTCATGGGAACGATGGATCCTATTTTTTCACCTGTGTTTCAAGTTTAATACCCAGCATTGTTCGCTTATTCAATTTACTCGTACATTTAATTAGAAAACAACAATTAAATAATAAATACGATCGTAAATCTTCTTAACTTGCATTCCTTACCCTAATGAAAATTCTATTGTATTGTATTAATTGTTTTTGTCAGATGAACGTAACGGAACAGTGGCTTATTTGTATATGATTAAAGCTCAATTATATTCTGCACAAAATAAAATTAAAAAGCAACAATAGGCAGCCAATAATAAAAAAAAAAAGTGAATGTAATTGAGTCAATGTAAAAGTTTAATAACAAAATGCAGTCGCAATATGTATTTATAAATATGAATTGAAAAGTGCGCTTTCCAAAATTGGCTTACATACACACATTCCTGTATTTATATTATGTGTACATGCATAATGTATGAATCTGATTTAAAGCCCGTCAACCCAAGTTGTTAATAAAGCTTTTAGTAACTCACCTTTTCTGTGTCTATGCCTTTGGTCATGGCCCATGTGGAAACGATGTAGTCCATAACTCTCTCACTCAGTCCTTTAGGCACCTGGTAAAGCTTCAGGAAGTCTCTCACATTGTTCAGCATCTCGTGGTAGCGATTGGTATTGGTGTACATTTGCTGGAAGATGGTGGTGACGTTTCCAAAAATGGTAGCGTACAGAAGAGCTGAAAAACAAAAAACTCTTTAAATAAATAAATAAACAAATAAAAATATATAATAATACTAATGTGTACGCACACACACATTTATATACACCGTATTTACATGAATATAAGCACCCCCTGATTTTACAGACACAAAATAAAAAAAAATAATAGTTTTTTTTTCCTGGCTAAATTAATTACTTTAAAACACTTTTATTCTTTATTTAACAAATATAACTTGTGACTTGTATCACTTCAATGTTGTTTTACTTAAACATAATAAAATAATAATCTACTCTAGAGGTCAAAATCACACCTCCCATCATGCTTTACTCACTGGTTTCCATTAGCCTTTGCGCTAAAAGAGCACAGCAAAACTGACTGATATTCGCGTAAATACGGTATACGTATTTTTTTTATTTCTGGGTCATAAGGAGCTGTAGCCAATCCCAGGGCCTGAAGGTGTGACTCACACAAGATGGTTGGCCAACCAATCACAAAGCGGGACACATAAACACACACTCACTCACACCTATGGACAATTTTCCATACACCAGTTCTTCAAAATGCGAGTTGTTGGTGCCCCAATGTCTGCACACACAAAAAAACATGCAAATCCTACACAAAAAGACCCCGACCGGCTTCAAACTTGAATTACAAACGTCCTACTGGTACCATCCTGAAGCTGGTTTGTATACTAATATATCACAAACTCCAATATAAGCAAGACAACACACCCCAGATTCTTTTACCAGCTTATACCCGAGGGTTTCCATAGAAACTCTGACCAAAATAGTGTCCAAGGTCTGTTGTTATTTTGTTACCACTATGTTCTCTGAGGGTGGACAGCAAAATGGCTTGGACAGAAAGAAATAACGGCACATCCGCAGAGCTAAACATCTGGAATGGCTTTGAGTCACCGAGGTGGGAAACACACTTCAAATCAGATTTCCTGTTCCTCTAGACTCGCAGCACCATCAACGCACACAAACACTTCTGAAAACCAACCCGTAATGAACTAGTCACGTGCAAAAAGAAGTAATAAAAACGACTAGCGGCCTGTGACCGAGCAGTTCCTTTCTAGAAGGCTAATCAATTCTCATCAATTGATTGATTTGTTTTAGAAATTTGGTGTTTATGAAATAAAGTGCGTAAGGGTTGGAAATTAGAAATAAAGCCATTGTGAAATGGCACAGAAAGTTTGAATAATGTAAAGCAGACATTCATATTTGTATCTGATGAGGAATTAAACAAGGGTTCACTCACTTATTGATGTTTTTTATAGTGGCAGCATCGACAACTTGTTTAAAGGTCAAACCAACACAAGATGAATCAACTGCCTCGAGTGCAACTATGTAGAAGACGTTTTAACAAGATAAAAGTTGAAACGTGTAGAAGGAAATTGCTGATTGGGACACTATTGAAACAGAAAAAGACGGCGATAAATCGAATTGATCTATAAGTACATGAAGAAGCTGATTTCAGTGGATAAAGATCTCAAAGTGGAGAAATTCTCTAGACCCAGTTAAAGTTGAAAGTTTTTTTATTATGAGGAAAGCGAAGACGAGAAGCCACTGAAAAGAGGAAATATGAACAATGAACGCTGAACAATGAATTTAAATATTTAAAGTTAAAGATAGAATGAATAAACAAAAAGAAAAAGAAAAAGTTTATAAGCTGGTGGGATGAAACGTTGAAGATGAGAAGATACATTTAAGAACGCATGTGTAGGACTCGAAACTACTTTTCTGCGATGAACATTGACGAAACGGAAATGCTTTAAAGATGACTCCCATTCAAAGCCGGTGGCGAAAAAAATGATGAAAAAGGTTGAGAAGACATAATAAGAACTATTAATCCCGTCACTGTTCTCATGTGAAAGATCTTTCATAATAATATGCAGATATATATATTCATCATTCTGCATTACCCTACATAAATCCTAAATAAATCCCCTGAAGACTTCTCACAGTGGGAGACCCCGTTTACAGAAGATGACGTTCAATCCATCTGGGTGTTGGATAAACGTTTACTGACGGCTTCAGAGGAAAGGTTGTTCATTAGCCATACATTCATCATTTCATCATTTTCATAAATGTCTTCTCCACTGAAGCAGATATTTTCTCATTAGGTCAGGGTAATAGCCATTTTCATGCCTTTTATGGGATTGTAACGCGGATAACAAAAGCTGAACTGATGCCATTTAGAAGATGGTTGATGAAATAAAACGTGTCACCAGGCTGGAGGAGAGTGTCGGATGCTGTACTGGGTAGCATCACATTCAGCATCACTGTGCAACTGTAGTCAAGATGATGAATAAACACATCCATCCATTTTCAGTGTTCATTTCAGACAATGATGGGCAACCTGCGGCCCGCGGGCCATATCCGACCCATTTATGGTTTTATGTGTGGCCGCTCTTTAACTTCTATACTCACATGTATTTAGTGCTTTTGGGAGAAGGTTTAATGATTGTACGATAATATTAGAATTGTGAACTTTCTCTCTTATGAAGAGCAAAACCTGGGTGACATTCCCCACTTCACAGATCATCATGTTCATTCTGTGTTGAGCATGGTGTCTATGTGTCTAAGCTGGTTCCTGATAAATAACTCCAGACATCATAGTAATAAAATCAGCTATCGGATGAGAGTCGTCAATTACTGATTTTTTTTACATTGATTTGTGCAAAAAGACTGATTTTTGAAACGACAACTTTTAATAAGAACCTTTTCTGAAAAACAATTTCAATTTACCTAACTACCTTTGAAAGGCAAAAATTATATACCATAAATCACATGCTATATATATACACACTGTCTATTATATATAAACACCGTATATATAAAATACCTTTAAAAAAAAAAAACATTAGATTTAAAATGATCTCAAAGGTCTCTGGACAAAGGTTTTTGAAAATGATAAAACCCCAAAGCCCCACACCACTCTTTTAGATTTTAATAGAATAAAATGTTAAAAATATATATATATATGATTATTAATAATAATATTTGATTTTGACTCTCTTTTTAGCTCACAAATTTTAATTTAGATTATCCTTCCAGTAAATAAAAATAAATCAACCTTTTTCCAAAGAATCCAAAAAAAAGCCTCACTTTAGGACAAACTTTAGAAACTTTATGACATGTGATATTAAGAGATATGACAACACAACAAAGTGAATCTTTTGTATTAGCCAAAGTGCTCAATACACACGCTCATATCAAATATTTACGGGCTGACTCATAGACTTCTTCAGCGAAGCGTGCTGCCCGGTGGCACAAAGTCATGAGACGCAACCCCACGTGGCACACAAAATCCAGCACGACTAACCGAGCTGAGAAGCCTCCCGAAATAATAAGCTGGCCAACATAGAGCCGTATTAACAAGATTAGGAAGGCAAAGGCTTAATACATGTAAGCACAGAAGACTTAACAGGATCCCACAGCAATTTGATTTTATTATATGCGAAAAGTGGGATGAGATGAGATTTGGAAGAACTCAAATGCATAGCGCAGTCAAGCACACCAATCAATTCATCCTCCGGGCAAAGAGTTTCACGCACAGGGAAACAATGCAGTGGTTTACTGAAATACTGTAGTAGAGTATAACGTAGTGTGTGTAATGAGCCTGTCCCGCGTGGATAAAAGTCATGTATTATTCAGTAGGAAATATAAAATAAAACACGTCTCTGCTGAATGTTGTGCTTGTGGATGTAAAACTCCTTTTACCAGCATGCACCAGTGAAGGAATAAATTATGCAAATTGCTGCCTCGTTGTATACAGGATTATTTTTATTTAAACACGCACACACACACACACACACACACACACACACACACACACACACACTTTTCTAACTGTCCCATTATATCTAGCTAGACTAGAAACTTGAAAATAGTAAAATAGTAGTAAAGGTAAATGCTCATAAGTCAGTGATGTGAAGACCTTCAATGACCGAAATTCAGAGTTTGCACAGTTGCACAACTTTAAAAAGTTTGAGAAATTAATTAGACGTTGCGATTACAAAGCAATTACATGGGAGAGCTAGTCACGCTAATCTAAACTCATGTGTTTTATTACAATTGTATTAAGCAACGGATTAAACACCACGACGGTTTGATTTGAAAAGCTACTTTAGGATGATCTCTGATTGTGAAAAGTGCTTCATGAAAAGCACTTGAACAATGCTAAGCAGCACATTTCTTAAAGGAACACAATTTTCCTATGTTCCAAATTGCATAAAAGCTTATTAAAGATTAAAGTAGACACAACTAGAAAGGAGAAAACGGCAAAAAAAAAAACTCCACTGAAACTCCACAGATGGTGAAAATGATGCCCAAACTTAAACTTATGGTAACTCAAAAAGTATGATGAGATTCCACTAAAAAATAAATCAGATTCCACTAAAAAAATCTGATTTTAGATGATAGAGTTGGAAATATTTAAACCCGGTTGCCAAAAAAGTGGCGACAGGAAGCTGTTAAAAAAAGCTGGAGGTTGAAAGTTGAACGATTGTATTAGTCAATCAGAGTAAGTGCCGCCCCCACGTGAAACCTGCGCCAAAAAATCTAAACAGAAAAAAAAAATAAATAAAAATAAAACGAAAAATCTGAAGCGAAAAAAAATAATTTTTCTCTCTTAATTCTAAAAAAACAAGATTTATTTTTTAATTTCAAGATTTTTTGGCTTGTCGAGAAGTGTTTGGCTTGTTGGCTTAGTTTTAGCAGTGTATCTACTTGATTTAGACGAAAGCAATCGAACCAGGATCACACCCTTAATTCTGGAGATCTTGCTCGAGAGAGGACCCTTTCGGACCCAAATATAGTCTTTTTAAAACTTCTTTGTTTGCTCAGTTTTGATGACACTCTACAGATGTGTGACTGTGAATGTGGCAAAACCCGGGGCATATTCACCCAGGATGACAGCACACGCAAGCCAGCGACTGCATGCCAGGTGACAGGTGTGAAGGCTTGTACTGTCACACACACTCCTGCTTTTTCACTTAATATGTCACGGAAAAGCCACGTGAAACTAGTGACTAATGTAATCTAGGTAATGGTCATGCAGTTGACCATTGATGATTTCTGTTCTGTTTCTGGTCCGACGGATCCAGGGTCCATTATTACTAACACTTTTGGGAGCGATAACACACTTGTCCCGGTACATCAGTGGTCTAATGCCAGAGGAGAGATGTGGGATGATATGGGGGCGATATACGGAGAAGAATGAGTGATGGACAGGATTGGTGCCTGCCTCCGGGCTCTGTTGTAATTACTGAACCTGACCGTGTGTGTTAAGGCATCTCTCCTTCGGCCTGACGCTGGACTGACTTTATGAGCGCCTGAGCATTACATTAACTTACCAAAAACTGACTCATCTAGGTCATCACTTCTAAAAGGCTGAAGAAAACACACAATGGGATGATGGACTTGGAGTTTGTTAGCTTACTGTATTTTTTGGACAACCAAATTTACGCAATTATAAGCATCCCTTCTTTTCCAATTCAAAAACTTGGAGGGGGGGTGCTTATATTTGCACATTTCAAATACGCACGTAAGTACATAAGAATCCATATTTCCAAATGTCAAGTCAGGAGGAAGCTAAATGAATGGAAACTCGTGGTCTTTAGAAATATTAACTGTTTCTGTTACGTGGAGGAGAACTGATGACGGGGAGGAGCACAAAAACTCTTATAACGCAAATGATCTCTGAAAAGCCGTGAAACATTATTTATTATTTTATTATACACACTATTTATGATTTGTTATTCAAGCAAAACAAAATCAAAGTGAAATATACGGACCCCATGCACGTTACAGGAAAGCATGTTTTCGAGAGCAAGGACTATAGCGCCTCCAGCTGCCATATCGGGAACTTGTGGAATCCATTCATTATTTCCGTAAAATGCTTCGGCAGTTTTGGAATGGACTCGTTCACTTGCAAATTGTTAAATTCTTCCACTGATAAGTCACGAGTTAGGTTTAAGTTTTTAGCCAGAAATGCAAGGTTTTTGGAAAATCGGAACATCAATAAAGAAAAAAGATGCTTATGTTCGCCTATAAATGCATATACTAGAGTTACTACGGTGCACTTAAAATCCTCATGTGTTTTTTGAAATTTACTTATATTCCAGAAACAAATGTGTGCCTTATATGTGAAAACAGATTGGGAACGAGACAATTATTAATAGTGTGTGGAATCCAGTGCCGCTTATATTCCAAAATATACTACTTAAATATTTGCTTTGACCTTGGGATTTGACCTATTTGACCTTTAGAACTAGTGTCATGCACCTTCCATGTAGAATACCCTTCTGATTACACTTTAGAAGTTAGAATGCCTTTAACCAACTGAACCAACATCATGGGAATCAAACCCGCAGCCTTATGTTCGTTTTAGAGCACGTATATCGAATCCTAATTAAAAACAAGTCGTTGCTGAAACATCTATCAGGGGCTTTATTCCACTGTCTCCCGTGTCTGTTCATATGGAGTGATGTGCAGATGGTCATGCCGAGCTTTGCTGGAGTCCATAAGCAACATCAAACATTGTCCCGATACCAGTGAAAAGACATGAAGAAAGATTAAAAACCAACTCATTGCATTAATCTCCTGTGTAGAACACATTCCAACATCTTCATTAACTAAGGGAGTTTGATCTGACTCGCCTTTCATTTCCTGTTTCTCTTTAGTTTTCTTGCTTTTATTTCCAGCTATGTTGGGTTGTTCCTTCCTGCTGCTTTAATATATTAATGTGGCTACTGGAATTGAATGTATAAGGGCAAATGCTTGCTCTGATTTAATAACAACTATTTATCATTAGGTTTTGCTGAATAGTACACTTGAATTAGCCAAATGAGCTTCGATTGCATTTTCCGTAGTTAGGGAAGGCACGTTTTTAGCGTTTCATTTTGTGACACAATGATGCAGGGTTTTTTTCTGTATATGAAAGTTCTGCAGATTCAGCCCTGGTCGACATTATTCAGCAAGCCCGAAGCACGTGGCAAACATCTCAAGAAGCTTCTGACGAGGAGCCCGTCACGTTTAACCTCAGGTAACCCCTGTTACAGTTACTGTACTATTACAGTCACCTCAGAGCTGTTGTAAATCTCAAAGTCAGTTATGCAGAATGAAATTGATCTTTGATCTTGTTTTTTTTTTTTTTTATTTAGCTTTAACGGTGTGTTGTATAATCTTCTGGTCTGTCCTTTTTCCTCTTCTTTCAACTTCTTAATAGCAACTTTAATTTATTTTAATAGCACTCACTAACTTTCTCAAACCACTGATTGTTGAAATGTTGTTTCACTTCCTAAACGTGCATAATTAATCTTCAAGTTGTACAAAAAGAGTACACTTTTCGAGTTTTTACTCAAGTTAATGCTCAATTATTTCTAACTGATACTCTCAGAGCCACTTTGATCAACTTGTTTGCCATTTCCTTGCTTCTACAAGTGTCTACTTTTATCTTTTATAACTGCTATACACATAGAAACATAGGGAAATGTGTCTTCTTCCCGGAAACATGTTTAGCTTATGGTTTCAGACTGGTTTCAGTCATGGTTTCAGTCATTTCTTCAAAAATCGTATCATCTGATGAGCAACGCCATTTTGTTGGGGAAATTATTCAATCACAATATTTCTATGAAGTGATTTGTGTTTGAACGGTGAAGACCAATTCTTCAGTGGGATCTGGTTCCACACACACACACGCACACACACACATATACATCAATCATGATGTTCTATTTTTCCAATTTTATTTTTTGTTGACCACAAGGTTATTCAAGGCATGCTAAATGTAGAAAACACATATTTGTATTAATATTATTGGTAAAATAAGTACGTATATTATTCTTAACATTAAACATTTACCGGCGCGCTCACATGTTTTTAGTAGAAAGCTCAGCGATGTCTTTACAACAGTGGCATTTACAGCTTGCGCTCTATCTTCCCGAAACAAATCCTTCCTCCCCTGCTGCATTAAGTCAACCACTTTCTCTGTCTGCAACACAACAATCAATACCGTACCTCAGAGAAGCACTAAGGATGAGAAGGTAACACCACATTACTCCCTAAAACAGCACATTTGTTGTCTTGCACTGTCTGTCTTTAAACACGCATTGAATTGATTCTTCAGGCTGTAAACTCTTTAGAAAAGTAAACTGGAACAATAACTGTGCCAACATCATTGCAAAATAATACCAATTGACTCATTATAATCAAAAGCAAACAGTAAATGTGACTCCACCCACAACTCCTCCCCCGACTCCTCCCACAAACTCACTCACATCCCAATTAGTGGAATTCTAAGCATCAGAGCACTCGTTCTATTCATTCCACTTACATACAAACCCATCACACACACCTCAGAAAGTGCGTAAAAGGTGTGTGTGCCAGTAACATGGTTTTACTTCCTGCAGATATATAATCAAAGCCACTCATATGCATGAAACAACATATACACTTTCAGCTGAAACTAACACCCAATTGCTGTTACTTGCTGTTTCACAATCCCTTGGCTATTTTTACGGTTTCTGTAAAGTATTGATCGGAAGATCAATATACCTGTCATTAAAATGGACTGGTTAAACCACACATAGGCAAGATCAATAAACCTTCTGGACCCTAATCTCCTGACATTCTACATCCTGCAACATAATGATGCATTGCGCATTAGCTGCCGTCAAATGTCTATGTTTGTTGTAACGGCCGATGGAGTTAATTTTTCGGTTGACAGCAGGAAACCAATTCGACGATTCATAGAGTTGAAACTATTGTTGACGCGGAGCAAGAGATCAGACGCCAGCAAATTGAAGGAAAATGAGTGGGTTTGGTAATATGGCCACTAGGGACCGTATCAAAATTACGCTCTGCCTTAAACCATCCAGTGAAGCAACACACACAAACCCGGAGCAGTGGGCAGCTTTAAGCCATTTCACCCGTGTGCGGGTCAATGTCTTCCCCAATAGCATTTGTGCGAGATTCGAAATTGCAATGCCTGTGTGAAATGTTCAACTTTCTATCCATAAAAACCACAACTGGTGAGCAGATGGCCAACAGTCGCTTGATTTATTTGACTTTAATAGAGTGTTTTCTCATAAGAGTTTGTCCTTCATTTGACAAAATTGCCAGTTGCGTTGAGATGATAAGCTGTCAAGTGTTAATATAAACTATAATCAAGTAAAAATGAATTTGCTGGGGAGAAACGCTCTTCTTGCTGCAAATATCTATGAGTGCGGATATATTTTTTTATATTTCTATATAATTAATCAATGTCTTTCTTTTTTCCAATTTGGTTTCAAAAATCAATATTTACATATTAGGGACAATTGGAACTTTATAATATCCATCCTATTTCCTTTCTGGGTCAGAAGGCAGGAGAAACACCCTGGATTAGTGTCCGAACAATCACAGAGTGGGACACAAATTCACACTCTCACTCACACCAATGGACAATTTTCCAAACTCCAATTCTGTTTTCCTTCCGGATCATGAACAGAATTCTGTCCAATTCTTCAACCACAAACCCAGAGTTGCTAAGATTGTGAGTTGCTATTAGAGGTTTTATCAGGTGTAAATAAAAAAAGAAGCACTTATACCATGATGCTTACCATGGTTTCACTTCAAAAATGTTTGTGCTAGTCAAGTAAAGTAGACCAATGACTTGCAGAAATGCTTTCTGGCCATAGCAATAAAAGCAACACTAGAACTTCTCCCTCAGACATTGCCTTCTGAAAACATGTCCTCAGCGAGGGGAAACCTTTCCCAGTGCGGACTTCTACAGTCCCATCCAACAGATGATGCTCTGAAATGGACCAAGACAAACACAGATGAGAAAGCAAAATGGTCCTGCTGGTGCGGCGGGGAAAAACCTTCAGAAACCTCAGGAGTGAAGAGGTTCCTGGGACTGATCTGTCCTGCAGTAAAGCTCTGATGAAGTTTACCGGTGCGATTATGCCCTGAGAGGAGCATTCACATGACTGATCGGCGCCGTGAAGTCCTGATGTGCACAGCATGAGGTTCCTTACTCAGCAGACATCATATAACTTTCCCCTGAAAGCATTAAAACGCTGCTGCTCATATTCCAATAAACTACACTCATAAGTGTGTCGGCTTTGTGTGTGTGTGTGTGTGTGTGTGTGTGTGTGTGTGTGTGTGTGTGTGTGTGCGCGTTCTGTTACATAATGTCACTATGTTTTATTAATCATTTCACGTGGGTCTAAAATAGGAAAAAGCAGCAGGTTCAACTCAACCTACAAAACTCGATCAGTTCCTCGCCTTCATCTGATTTTAATGCAGTGATTTAAACCGTTTTGACTAATTTTTATTGCATAATTGTTTGAAAATAACAAAATTGCAATATTAGTTGAAACCTATTTAGTTTAATTCTACAGTAACAGATAATTTAGCTGTAATTTACAGACAAGTTTTCCATCAGAGGTCATCCATCCATTTTCTACCACTTACCCCATTTCTGGGTCACAGGGAGCAGGAGCTCAACAACTCGGGCTCTGAAGGCGGGACATACACTCTGGATAGGTGGCCAACCAATCACAGAGCGGGACACACACCTTCACACTCTAACTCACACCTATGATCAATTTTCCATACTAAAAGTCACATTGTTTTTGGATTGTAGGAAGAAACCGGAGACCAGAGGATTTATATTTCTATATTTTCACTGAGTTTACGAAAATGATGTAAGTTGGTTTTTGTTCAAATATATCTTTTTGGTTTTCTGGTATGACAAAATCCACATTATGACAAATTTCTCCTCTGAGGGATGTTTAATGGTTTCATTTTTACGCTCTTTATATCTTTCCAAAAACGTACATTTTAAAGGTTACATTTACACAATAAAGCAATAAAAATTGTGTGTTTAAATGGGACTATGACTCTTAATAGACACCACGACTAACTTAGGCTCATAAAAATCCACTTCAACAAAAGAGAAATTGCTGACAAAGTGGTTTATAGAACAATGGTTTCTCCACAAAAGTTAGTGGGAAGGTATGTCAAAATACTGTAAAAATGTAAACATTTTTGTATTCAATGGGTCTGTTAGAATAGACTCTAGCGAGATACCTGTCACATTCATAATAAAAAATAAAATTATTATAAATCTAAAAGAAAGTGGAATCAACCTAATAACTTATATAAACCTGCAATTAATTATCCTGAAACAAATCCAATTAGAAAAGAACGAGCATAACAAAAAACATCATTACAAATAGTTACAAATTTTAATTTTAAACTAAATGCTCTCTTAGTCAAACCACAATTTGAATAAATTGTAAGTTGTCTCTGCAATTTTACCCTTAACGCTACAATGTACACGTGTTTATAAAGCAAACAACGAATCAACTGGTTTGAACACAGCAAAAGCAAATTGTGTTTAAAATTCACAACACTGATGAAGTGACAAGTTTACAATGAGCCTCATAATTCTTTACAAATCAGCATTCTAAAAACGTAAAAAATTCACCAAGCTTCCCCCTATCGAAAAAGTGAAATGTTTCACAACTCAACAAGAGATAGTTGGATATCACATTTTATCGCTAACCGTTAGCCAAGCGCTAGGAACTGCTTAGTCACTTCCCGAATCTCCAGAGGATTGGTGATAAACTCAGGTCAAACGAAAACGACACCGTGTTGCCATCTCACAACAAGAAGCGCCCTGAAGATATCACCAAGTGTCTGGGTCGCCTAATGTAGTCACGTATGAATAATTCAACCGCTCTTTTCAGCAGGGATACGTTGGAAAGCCGCAAGCATCTACGAATCAGACATGCTAAAGCTACTTACAGCCAACCATCATCATGGCCACCGAGAAGATCTTCTCCCCGTCTGTAGTAGGTGCGATATTTCCAAAGCCAATGGTGGTGAGACTGGTCATGGTGAAGTAAAGGGAAGAAATGTAGAGCGTGTGTTTGCTCGGACCACCTTCCCACTGGCCGGATCCACTGGCGTTGTATCGGTATGGCGTGCCAATGCTGATGGCCAACTGATAAAGCCAACTGTCTGTTTTGAGGCTGTTGGTGGCTTCATCGATGACCTCGTAGTCACCAATGCTGTACCAGATGCAGGCCAGCCAATGGGCCACCAGGCCAAATACACACACCAGTAGAACTAACACAGCAGCGCCGTATTCCAGGTAGTGGTCCAGTTTGCGGGCCACTCGACCCAGCCGGAGCAAACGCACCACTTTCAAGGAGCTGAACAGGCTGCTGAGACCCTGGAGAGCAAAGGAACATATTATATGCAGAGAAATACAAGTACCGTTTTACAGTTAACTGACTAGGAAGTGCACTTACAATACTATTTTGCTTTTACAATACTACAATACTATATTGCTTTTATATAGATTTTATTCATATATATACACTGTGTGTGTGTGCGTGCGCACTTATTACATTTAAAACAGATTTTTGTATATATCATATGTTATTAGATTTTTTTATATACTGTATACACTGTATGTGGAAAAAAGATTAGGAACTGTTTTAGGAAATGTATTAGTTGTGCGCCTTTAATTTAGACATTACAGTAGTATTATTGGTGCATCTTTGATTTGTTTATAACGGGACATTATTGGCGCACAAAAAAAGAAAAACTGCATCCATTCGCAAAACTAGCAATTTGTGGAAAACAATATTTTGTAAAATTCTTATTGCATATTTAAGAGCAAAAACATCAAATAATGGTAATGCATTAAAAAAAGTCTTTGTAGCAATTTATTGGAACTTTTATTTTTATAGCTATAATTTATTTATTTAAAATTTACAGCTACAATAATAATAAAAAAAAATAATCGGAATCACTGCAATAATTTAAAAACTTAAAATCCTTTAATTTTGCACATACTGTATCTATAGTTTTTTTTCTTTCTTTTTCACACTTTTTTCTTGATCTAGATTTCTCTTTTTTTTTTTCAATGTAAAAGTTTTTTATATAATCTAAATATTCTTGAGTAGCTCAGTAAAGCACATTTGCAGCCCATGGAAATGAAATTCAGGAAATGCATGAAGCATGAAGGAAACAAAAATGACAATATATTTTCAGTATACCATATCAAAAATAATATTTTCACTAGTAACAAAGTGTTTTAAAGTCACAGTATCATGAGCTATCAACAATATTACTTCAATTGAAAACATCTTACATGCGCCTTGACTTTTTCCCACAAAAGACATGAGTGCAAGAGTCAAACAAGTGAACAAGTATAAAATCTTGAAAACAATGATTAGAGACGTTTTGACGAGCCAAGCATAAGATGAGTGAAAGACGAGCATGGATAAAGACTTCTGCCAAGACTGAATTTCAAAGCAGAGATCTTCCATGTTCATTCCTACATGAATAATTCCGGGTTGATGGTTGTCGTGTGAGGCCGTATAGACCTGGGATCTCAACCTATAGCAGCTTTGATCTGAAATCTTTCATGTCAGCAGAGGACAGGACGCACTGCTGAAATTCCTTGACGGATGCCTGTGGACGACTACACAGGACATCCAAGGTGAGATTCAATCCTCAGAGAGCAAATCCAAGCTCATTAGCAGCACTATCTACAGGATTTCACTTTTTTTTTTTTATCAAAATTTTACATAAAATTGAGTAATTTACAAAATGTATGTGTGAGTAATTTACAAAATGTATATATATATATATATATATATATATATATATATTCATATTTATACTTATTCCCTGTGAACCAGTTGCTGAAATGACACTGCTACGCGAAGCGCTCATGATTCGACAATACAACCTCAAACCTTTATTTTACAGTTAAAAGTCACACTGTTACTTCCTGAAACTATCTTGTCATTTTTCATTCCCTTCAGCTAATGGATTTGATGGAGATGCTGCTCAAGCTTGAATAGTGGATTTTCAGTGGAGAATTGTGGTCCAGTTCTTTATTACATGAGTTACAAAACAATTCACACTCTCACGTACAGAATTCCGCATTTTGTATGGTTATGGTTTTGTTCCAAGAGAGACATAACATTTTTGGACATAAAAAAGATTTAAAGGAAAAATGAATTAATTAGGAATAATGTCACAACGTGTATCACATCAAAGAATTGATTTTAAAATTGAAAGTTTTTAATGGGAAATCGTTTACTTTCATATTCAGAATTTACTGTTTTAAATGTACTATTTATCTGTTATTTATTTGCTTCATAAATGACAAACTTTGCATTATTAACACGCTATTGTATTGATTTTTCAGTCTAATTGGCGAAAAAATAAAGCTCACAAGCTGACATGTAGTAGTTAGGTGTTGGTTGCAAAGTCTGTATTACTATGTATTTATATGAATAAAACGCCTCTTATTCGGAGAAAAAAATAAGACTCCTCTGCACACTTGCACTTTACCGTATGTCTTATAAAGTGCATCACACGTCAACTTCCACCCAGTGCAGATTATAGCTTTTGAAAGATTCAACCCACCGTAATTAACATATTTGTGTCTTAGATCAAAACAAGCATTTACTGTATAAAGAGCAACAATCCAATTCGCCATTTTCAGCCTGACACATTAATCCGGAATGTTTTACAGTAGATTATCTGTATCTCTTACGCACTGTCAAGGGAGCTGAAGCTTGAGCAACGCTTTCATTTGTAAAGTCAGAGAGTTAAAAGCAACGGCATCTAGTTGTTGCGCAGTCAACAGAAGCATCACTGGCCAATCAGATCCGTGATAAATAGTGTCCGTGTACCTCGCGGGTTTAATTAGCATTTCCTTCAAAGAGGATTTCGACTTTTTTGTTCCAGGAGCCACCGAATCAAAAGGCTAATTTCTTCTACATGCTATATGTTCCTGAAAGGAGCAATTTCCTCCAGACACTGACACAGAGGAAAGGAGTTAAAAATAGATGTGTTCATTCTGCAATACTGCAAGTACAACTAAGGTTTTTATTAGGCTAGTAAAAAAAAAACCCTGATGCTAATTTTGCCAGCACATTCAACTCGCCTGAAAAAGCAGATCTTAATGGAAACGTTCCATATAATTTATCACTCGAGCATCCAATATCTAATTTGTATATTTGCTTGTTTAGCTAATCAGGAAGCTGCTTTGGACTTTTGAGCCAAGTAAGAATACTGGCTGTTGGATCTTTATGGTTATGAATAGCGATGTTAATCATTAGAAATGATTAGGGTTGAATGCAATGATTGTATATTAAAAATACTTCTAGCATTTTTCTTGTAAAAAGATACTTGTCTTTTTCATTGATGATGAAAAGTTGTGAGGTTTGTGCTTTGAAAAAGTTACTTAATAATGAACTAACCTGAACTAAACTACTCAAATGTTATATTATTACATTCATTAGCTTATTGAAGGACTAGATAATCTTTTATAAATAATCTTATTCAGACATACAATAACTTATCGAGTGTGTAAATAAACGCTTTATTCAAATAAATTCCTGTTATACGTAAAATAAACTCTAAAACTATTTCCGGTAACAGAAAAACATTTACAGGCTATTTTCGCTAAAGTGAAAACTAGTGCGCTGCATAAAGCATTTATAAATGATATTTAAAGAATAGGTTGTCTACTAAACAGAAAGAGATAGAAACTAACAATAAACTATTTTTTATATAGTGGATATAAACAGTATTATCATAATATATTACAAAACAAGTAGCTTTGATTCCCGAGCCATTTGTGCATCTCTGATTAATATGGAATGAGGGAACGATTGCGGAATTGATGGGAAAAAGGAGAAAAGATGTTGGGAAAGGAACTTACAGGCAGCACAGAGTCTTCGGCACGTGTGGCGTTGCGTGGCGAATGGGCCGCAGATGGCAAGTGGCCCACCGCAGAGGAATCTACGATGGGATCCTAAGCCAGAGAAGCAGACGTTTCACTTCACGCCAAACAGAACAAGAACCAACGCACAAGAACCTCCAATATGAACATTAGGAGTCAGGAGATCCTTTTACGTAAAATGACAGCGAACAGAAGCATTTAAAAAAGAAAAAGTATACATATTTTATAATTATATATATATTTCTAACAGCTTTTATAGATTAAAAATAAAACAATTTAAGTCAAGCATACCATTGCATATAACAATATTTCAGTAGCCATTGAAATGAAAACTGCTTACATTTCCCCCCTCCACGACCATCACAACCTCCATTTCCATTTATACAAATCCATATTTATTCATATATTTTAATTCTCTGTAATTTATACTCAGGCATTATTAAATCAAGACGTGCGTTATTCCAACACATCCGTTTGTACAACTGGATTATGAAACCCTAATAGTGTATACATTAGGCATAAAGACGTGTAACATATGTTGACATGCCAAGTTTGAACAAGCATATATATTTGAGACGCATTAGGATATGTTTTATATTTAGTCATAAAGTCATATTTCCTTTAATTTTCTTTCCTTGTCTTGAATGTCTTGTAGACTTGAGTTACTTTCCTTTTTTCAAGAGTCCCTTTGTGCTTTAACAGAAAAAAGACACTGCAGTAATTATAAAAGACAAGACCAGAACAGCCATTGGACAAACACATGGCGTAAAGAGAGAAGAGGCTTCACTTCATGAAAACATATGACAGATGCACATCAATGCGAGACAGCTGCACTCTTGCCAACTGTCAGATTCTTCAAATTGGACCAGGATATGCCTTCCAAGGATTCATATTTAATGTAGAAAAAAAGAGTGCACAAGCTTAATACAGCGTGGGTTCGAGTCTAATAAAAAGCAAGGAGCCGTTTCAATGTGGAACTGATGAGAATAGAAAATTTCAATTGTATTAGTTTCCTTTTGGCAAGATCCATAAAAAAGGAGTCTCTGCCGAATAATTAAAATAGGTCTAATTTTATAGGCAAAAATGTTCGGTGTAATTAAATAAAGAAACATTCAAGACTATTTAAGTTGTAAAAAAAAAACGTGTACGAAATAGTTTTTTTTTTCTTAATTTATCATAGCATCCGGGTTAAATATATATATACATAGATCTACATATATAGATAACATAAGATAGACTTAATTAGTCCCACTAGGGGAAATGTTTGTGTTTTACAGCAGCAAAAACAAAGAAAGCAAATAAAAGAGAAAGAAAGCAGTTGTTACAAAAAAAAGAAAAATTAACTGACGACAGTAAAGGCAACATTTGTAAAAATGCAAAAGGAAGAATAGAAAAAGCAACGATAAGTAAATGGTGCAAAAATACAAAAGTGTTTTACTTTAACATATTGTACATTAAATGTTATATGTACTTCGATTGTATGTTAAATTCACACATTTTCTCTACAATTCTGTATTCAGTATTTCTTAGTTAAACACGATTCACACAAACTATTCAAACAATCGTTCTTGGGTCGATTAAGGGTTCAAACCCAGAATCACTGCAAATGTCTCCATCTCCCCAAGACCCAGAAATGGAAAAGCTGCTCAGAACAAGGATGAACGGTTCCTTTATATTTTCAAACAATCTTTAGAATCCTCAAGCGTTAATAATTGGTTTAAAGTCAAATTGTTGACGTCATACGCATTAACAGCTGTCACGCAAACATGTGTCACTTGATGTTGAGAGAATGTAAAATCTCTGGAGTCCAACTTAGAAAGCCGAGTATAATATTTCAGCAGCAGGTGTGTGAAAGCCTCCACAGGCAACATTAACAGTATATAAACACGCGTCTCAATCCTCACAGGCCTGGACCAGCCGAGTCCACACTCAACCACATTTGTCGGGAAACGGTTTATTGTGGCAGTTTTGGGACTTCATTGTTTCAATGACGCAGAGAGCAATGTCTTCCAACAACAGCACAATGGGAGAAGATGCCTGTTGTCTTGGCAACCATGAACTTACAGGCGCTTGTAGGACGAGTGTTTATTGGATAAATATATCAACCAGTGAATATGGAGATTAATAATGTAAAAACCCTTAAAGCAGTTTTTATCCTGAATGATGCCTTCACCCATCCAATATTAAACCAACTGTGGATGCAGTGGTTTTCAGATTGACAATTCTTGCTCAGTTTTTAGCCTTTTAAGCTAAAAAGATCTTTATTTAAAACTACGCACAAACAATATTATTTATCAAACCAATTGTCAACAAAGGAAGTGAATTTAGCGGACATTTTAAACCAGAAACCTATTTGGAGGCAATAAAGCCATTCACTTACACTCTTGTGCAAATTAATTGAAACAAGGAACTTGTTTATAATGTAACTTACATTATGTTTAATAATGTATTTTACATAAAACCTCACATACAAACACATAAGTAGCACCCTATTTTTAAGCAGCTTTTGAACACGTTTTCTTTTTACAACCACACTTTACTCTGTCAAGATGGCCACTTGGGACCATATCAAAATCATCCATGTAACCATCCAGTGAAGTTACATAGTGGACTGGTGTAAATCGTGGCGTCCAGGGGGAATGTTGGGGTTAGTATCTTACTCAAGAACACTCAACTGTAGAAGCCACCAGACCGGGATTCAAACCTGCAACGTCTAGGTGGAAGGTCTAACTCCAATGGGCAAATGCTTTGATTAGCGGGCCACACTGGAGAAAAATACACATTTTGGGATATGGAGGACATTGGAAAACATTGTTTGTGACTGACAGTGTAAAAAGGTTCTGCTTTTTAAAATGTGTTCATATAGAAAATAAAATAAACCTTTACAACGGATTAATCTAATTTACGGTGACTTTCCTTTCATTTTTACAAGTTCGGCGAGCCGGATTAAAACGTTTAACGGGGCGTATAAGCCCCTCGGGCCATAGTTTGCCCAGGTCTGCATTAGACCGTTGTGTAAAGTTGTGATCTTGGTGAGTATCCAGCAATAGCGATTGACGTAATAACTGGATCAGCCATTGACGTCATAACACATTTATTCTTCATAGCGGCCTAGATTTAGAAACCAGATTTGGAATTTTTATTGAAAAAAATGTATAACACGCTATTTAAGTTAATTTTCGCAATTGGACAAAATGCAGCCCCCTATGGCTTTCTGGAAGTTGCCATCACGGATCTCAGAAAATGAAGACGTCGGCCTTTTCTAGGCTCAACTTTCAACATAGATCTATACCGACTCCAGAGTTCAACCAGCCCACTTTTTATTGAACTGTCTGGCCGGGTTGAAATCATTTAGTCTAATGCCTAGTGCTGTGAGCAGCCAGTGATATGGAAAGAGATGGCAATAATGGATATAGTTTTCACATCCGAGTTTCTTTTCAGCTAGTTGATCTGATTTCAAAATGGGGGAGGGAGAGTGTCACTGAGTTCCACTTTATTTCTGTTGATAAATATAAAATCTTGATGACACACACACAAACACACACACGGCTGCGGCAGCATTGGCATCAATTCTAAGGTTTTGCTTTTCTGAATTTGTGGCTTTGTGTCGAAAAATTTCTCTGCAAACTGTAATTATGACAAAAGAAGATCTATTGATTAGGATCAATTACGGATAAAATTAGATTCAGATGCTCCAACACTAGATGTATACAAAGAAAGGGAAATAAAGGTGTACTGATTTATATGAAAAGTGCTATGAAATTAAAGTGTGTGCAATTAAATACTAAAACATTGTGTTGAATTGCAGAAAGCTGTTTAAATATTTTTTGCAGTATTTGTTGTGAAGTGTGTGTGAAGTGTGACTTTATGGGCTAAACTTGACTTTGCTGTGGGTTTCTCAGCCACAACTTTAAGAAAATGAAGTATGGGCAGGTACATTTATCTAGTTTGCAATAAGTGAAAGCAGAAAAATCAGTAATAGACTCTCCATTCAACGCACAATATGTCATTGTAGGTCTACAGTTGTTTCTCAGAAACCAGTCAGTAACTTGGAAAATTCACAAGACAGTTCCGAAAAAGTAAGATGAATTTCTCAATATGGCCACTAGGGACTGTATAAACATTGTATGGTACTCTGCATTTAACAATTTCAGTGCTACGCACACAAACCCGGAGCAGTGGGGCGTTTTCGGGTCAAGGTCTGGATCAAGGACACAGTTTTAGAACCCACCATATTTTTGATATATATATTTTGAACCTGCAATGCCTGGTGGTAGTTTCAGCTCTCTATCACTGGACCACAACTGCCTAAAACTCTAGCAGAGATTTTTCTCAAAATGAAAAAGAAAGCCAAATCTATTTGTGCTATTCATATATTAGTGTACAGTCATTACACCTGCATCGAAAAAAACTAAAATCACAACTTAAACATGTTAAAAAACTTATTACATGTTAAAACCATCATGGGCCAAATAATGCTGAGGATCATTGATTAAAGTGATTGAAGCATAAAAGCAAATATAGAAATCAAATACAGAATCTCTTACCTCATCTACGTTCTCAAACGCGTTGATGATGTCATAGGGCAAGCAAGACAGCAAGTCTATGACAAACCAGGTCTTCAAGTAGTTCATGCGTATTAGCTTGGGGTCTGAAATGACCTCTCCGCCAGGTCCCACAAAAGTCGTATGAAAGTTCAACACAATATCCACCAGAAAGATGACATCCACCACGCTGTCCAGGACCAACCACACTAGGTTGTTCTGTTTGGTCTTAAAGGAGACATTATAAGGAACCATGATGGCCGTGTAGAAGGTAAGGATGAGAATGACCCAGTCCCAAGTGGTTTTAAAGGTGCAATAGTGCAATATAATGTGCGGTGGAGTCTTAGGAGCTTCTTGCTTGTATTGGGGAAGGATGTCGGAGCCGAGCTGAAGAGCCTTCAAAAAAGTAAAAAAAAATGAATTAATAATTATATGATTATATCTCTTTATTCGCATTTGTATCCATATAATTTTTGCAATTATACAGTAAAACAACTCTGCTTTACGAATGTAACGTT
This sequence comes from Paedocypris sp. Pulau Singkep, assembly GCA_017309775.1. Lineage (NCBI taxonomy): Eukaryota > Metazoa > Chordata > Actinopteri > Cypriniformes > Paedocypris > Paedocypris sp. Pulau Singkep. The sequence goes on along the minus strand of MU204172.1, from coordinate 648,945 downwards.
GGTACACAATTACTTATTTAGAAACAAAAAAAATTATTTATTAAAAATATTTTTTTTAAATGTATTTTTTACAGTATTATTTCGCCACTACAAAGTGTTGCCGCGTCGATAAGGTTTTTTTGTTTCTGTTATCAGAAATAACCACTACAGACTGACTTGATAAATAGAAAAATGGGCACTTATTAAATTTTCGCACATATTTAAAATGCGCATTTAAGCACCATCCAAGATTTTTAGCGTCTAATATATATATAAAAAAGAGTTGCTTATATTTGTGTAAATACAGTACGTTATATAATAACTTTAATAGTAAAGCATATATGAAGCTTTACGAATCAAACCAAAAGGATGTTCCAGTTCATTTTCTTTCTAAAGAGCTTTTTGCAGTCACAAACCCCAAAGCACCTGAACAAGACAAGCAGAGGAGTTATTAAAATAAAATAAAAAAAATCGCTATGAAAATTGAGCAGTAAATAGGAAGAACGATGACAGTGTCTAGGAAAGCAAATCTCTCTGACGGACCTAATGGAGAACCAGCTCACAGCAGCCAGTCTCATCTGGAATTCACCATTACAATTTCAAAAATATCAGCTAATTTTATTTTTTCAAAAAAAAAATTTAATCAGTAATATAATTTTGTAAAGTTTAACCAGCACTGCACAAAGCTCGACAGAGTCATCAAAGTAAGACCCGTATCTAAACAGACATATTGCGATGTGCGGAGCGGGGGGTTGGGGGGCTGACATCCAAATGTCAACAACAGCATGTAAACACACGCACCTCTGCCAGTCGCGAATGCTTGTGGTTCACCTCGGTGGTCTTGTTCATGGGTGCCAGTTGCTGCACTGTGCCCCGGCTGTTGGTCAGTGCTCTGGTCAGCCTGGCGAACTTAGTCCATCCTGTCCATCACAGAGGAAACACAAAAGCATTATTTACTCATTCCAGTGTTTTTTTGATCCATTCCACTTTTAACGTCACACCTTTGAGCGCTTTTCACCAGCATTGTACGAAACTGTTTGTATAAAGCAACTGTGAAGTTTTCACATACGAGAAACATTTCATAACATGACAGAAAGGTGACAAAGGCTAGGAAACAAAACTCCGAAAGAGAAGAAAAATGACAAAACACCCCCAAAAATGGCACTTTAGAGGTCTTTATGAAAAGCAACGTAATCCACTTACCGTAAAACCTCTAATAGAAGGCCACTATGACGGAAGAGTTAAAAAAAAAAGGTTTTACAGTAAGTTGAACTTCTTGCTCTCTTGGTTATTTTTAACCGTCTTTTCTTCGTCTTCCAAAAATATGTAGACACTGCTCTATATCCGGTTTTTTTTTCTTTTTTGCCTTCATGACAGGATTGCAAGAAGCGAACGAGGTAAAACGTTGCCAACATTGCAGGTTTCCCATTTAAGTCACATCTCATTATTGTTCAAGCACAACAACACAGCAACGCGGTAGGTCTGAGCGTGTTGGGACACGGCGGTACAGCAGGGACACGGAGGAGAAGTCTTTCCGCATGGCCACATGAAGAATGAACTCAATGAAGGGATAAGGAGGGGAAATCAGCCGTGTGCACTTATTGTGAGAATGTATGAAAATAGCACGCTGGTCTGTTTGAAACCGTTGAGTGGGGTACAATTTATTGTCAGGAACTGGTTATATGTGATACGTATACTGGTAGAACTAAACGATATGGTGGAGAAAGAGGTATCAGTGGGATTTAGTTGGGATAGAGGGATAGAACATTGGCCCGTGTTTTATATCGTGACAGACAATGACGCAAAACGCACAAAACATATTTTTCTATGACAATCACTTTAAAAATTGTGTAAAAATGTGTCAATCTCTGACCAAAATGTTTTGACACTCTTTGATCAAACGTAATTTTTTAGTCATCAAAGTGACTGTTTGGACTAAATGGAAGTCTTTGATGAAACTTTTTTCTTTTTATGAATGACTGTAATTATTTAAACTTCATTCATGTGAATGACTGTGTATGATAGATAAAACTTCATTGTTGTTTTTATGAATGGTCAATGATAAAACTTTTTTTTTCATTGACTACGAACAAATTTATTGCAAAGCAATGTCTTGATAAATGACAAGATACCATAAGATAATAAAAAATAAGATAAGATAGTACTTTGTTAATCCACAAGGGAGAAATTCCTGAGTTAACAGCAGCAAGAAATAACTAAACAAACAGTAAAAGCCGGAAGAAACACCAACAGAAAAAGTAACAAAATTTAAAAAAAATGTGCAAAAAAGAAATAAATGAATAAGGAACGATGAATAAATGCAGTGCAAATAAGTGCAAAACTAAGAGAGTAAATAGCGCAACTTACACAAAAAAAGAGCTGCTGTCTTAATACAAATTTTAATTTTTGAGAATGGCTGTGTATGATAAAACAGAGCTACAAAACGCTTTTGTGAATGATTGTCTATGTTGAGACATATTGTCTCGACATATTGTCTATGTTGAGACAAATGTTCGTTATTTGTCAGTCGCTGTCTATAATAGACCTTGTTTATTGTCCATGATGGTTTTGGTAAAACTATATTTTTTGGGAACAACTATGATTAAACTAATGTTTTTCACTCTTGCCTGATTGTGGGAGACACCCTGAGTTTGTGACCAACCAATCACAGAGCTGAACACACATGCTCACATTCCCACTCTCACTCACACCTACAGACAATCTTCCAGACTCCAATTCCCTCCAAAAACAATCTGTGTTTTTCAAACACAGGAACCATCAGTACTAAAACAGTGAATGGACGAGGCCATCTGGCTTCCTCGGGGCAAAAAGTCGGCACACTGCACCGGACCCTTGAGATTTCTTCCCAGAACAGTAATTCCTTCGGGATTAGGCACTGGGTCGTCAGCTGTACCTTGAGACCACAAAGCAATGCTGCAGATGAGACCGAGTCTAAGATTCTTAGACCTGGGCTTCAATACAGCATTTCCCAAAAGAATCGTATCAGAAATAGATGGCCGTTCCTGATCTATTACAACCGGCTGTACGGACAACATAAAGACAACACTAAGAACGGGTCATCGCACAACCAACTGGTCCAATCGAAAAATAAAAAATAAATTATAAAAAATATAATTGACATTAATCTAATGTACATTAGATACAAACTTTTGACTCGGAACTTAATATAAAAAAACGCCTAGTGTTTAACTAACGATTCCTCAAAACCACAACTTAAGATTAACTAGCATGAACTAATTATTTAACTGGCAGACAAACAACTTCATTATGACAAGGACCAATTTGAGATTCAAATTCAAGGCCCGGAAAAGGTCTTTCTATTTGAAGTTTTTGTGTTCTCCCCATGTTTGTGTGGGTTTCTTTCAGGCTTCTCTCTACAGTCTAAAAACATGCAAGAGTCTGAAAAATTGACAATACAGTACTGCTGTAAGTGTGATTTAGTACTCAAGTAGAAGTATAGGTACTATAAAGTACAGTATAGAGTTAAAATGGACTCTGAACTTATGAAGACGTATGAGAAAAAAGTATAAGTATACTGAAGTAAATGTACTGGTTTGATAACTACTTAAAGTATAGAAGTAAAAGTAATGCAAGGGAAAAATTCCATTTAAAAATGACGTTTTTGATGTGAATTTTTTTATGTCGATGACATGGAACCAAACACAAAAACAAAACGAAACGAAACAGAAGTAACTATATTTAGTAATGAGTAGAAAGTACAGATATTTGATTAAAAATTTAAGGAAAACGTAGGTGAATTTATTATTATTAAATACTTTATCAATTATTATTATTAAAATATAAATTATCCAAAATTCCACTCAAGTAAGTAACAAATTATTTTTTACTTTGTTACTTGACACCTATGTGAGCGTATGTGTCAGTGTGTCCCGCTCTGTGATTGGCTGGCCATCAATCCAGGGGGTGTGTCCCGCCTTCAGGCCCAGAGCTGGTTACAATTGAAGTGGAAAAAAATGGACGAACGTCAGGTTAAGAACACTAAAAAAGTGCTTAGAACTGAGGCGCATATTTGAATTTCAAAAAGTTATCTAATAACCATGGATGTGTGAACTTTTAAAAATAAACTTGCAAGAATAAGTAGCACTTGATTTTGCAGAGCACCTTCTGAAACCCAACTTCTCCATTAAGTGCGGGCGCAGTCACCTGTAATAAAAAACCTTCTCATTACGCATTTAAATGAAAGCGGCACGGACACGCATGATCAGTGCGGATTGGCCGGTTGACCGCGGAGAAGATAGGCAGTAATTGGCCGATCATAGCCAGACCTCCACATGCCTTCTCACAGCTGTCATCATCCAGGAATACAAAGGTGCTATGAGAGGATTATTTTAGTACTGCCTGTCCATTGCAGGCCAAGCGCCCTGTCTAAAGCGGCTTCTTCCATCTGATTGGTCCTGAGAGTGATGCCAGTGTGACTCTAATGCCACTTCCTGTTGCTCTTTACACACCCACTGACAAGAGTCTCTGCCACACAGCCACAGGTGACAGCAGCTGCCATCAGGTCTCTGAGGGGAAATTTAAAGTGTGTGTGTGTGTGTGTGTGTGCGTGTGTGTGGCTATAAAGCCGTGTGACCACTGCTAGCACTGCTAAAGACAAAGATTTCAGCTTTCGCGCCAGCACACACTGACGTGATGCAGACTCTGCGCTTTAAAACGCAACGGACAAAAAAAGCGGCAGAAAGAGACAGTAAATGTGGTGAAAAGTGTGATCTGACAACGGCCTTCAATCGTAAGCACTGTACACACACCAGGAATGCTGCAAGCCTCACTGGAGAAGTGTACATGAAGCTCTCAAACAGAAGATGACAGCTTGTCGGTCTCATTATACGGCGGAGTGCTACTGTGCGAACACACACTGCACCACAAAAACACTCTGGGGTTCAAATCCATCCAATTGACCCAGTAATGGTCTTTTCACCAACTGCCCAGAACATAAAAAAAATGTTTATCTTTGTTTGCTAAAGCTGGAATACATATGAAATAACAACGGTGAAAAACTATATTTTAAAATGGCTCTTGTGAACGTATGTCAAACTCAGAGCCCACTTGAAGTCGGAGGCTGAACAAGATAAACATTTTTTAAACATTAAAACTACATTTTTTAAACATAAATATTTATACCAGTAAACACAGACAAAAATATTATTTTTCGATTAAAATAAAATTAAACATATTCATTTCAAATATGTGGATAATAAAAATATATCCTATCAACAAGATATATGAATTATAAATATGAACATTCTATAAATATGTTCGATCCAGAAGGCATAAATATGCCCTAATCCTATTGAATTTTTTAATCTAGGAATGAGGTGCAATAAACCACTGTAGTATTTATGACCTCGTTTTGTTAATACTCCTTTTGCTTTTTAATTGATGCTTTTGTTTTTCTTTTTAAATTGTTATATGAATGAATAAATTAACCTTCATTTTTCCCATAAAGGGTACATTTCTGCACACAGACGGTTCACTAAATGTACACATTGTGATGCAAATTAAGTCTTTATCTTATTACTAAATATTGTTATCTTTAAGATTACAGTTATATTTATCTACAAGCTGAATTAAATCCCATTATCCATTAAATTAAAAAAATGTTCTTCCTCGCTCTTTGAGATATTCTACAGATCAGTTGTCCATCCATTCATAACCCACTAAAAGAGCCCATTCTTACCTCTGGTGGTCTCATCTTCAATGGGCTGCTTGAAGACTGTGATATCCTTAAAGGTACAGAGGAACAAGACCACCTTGTCATTCTCGTTCCTGATGGGGGCGACCTGCATGTAGAGCCATACAGGGGTTCCTGACAGTGACCAGAGGAGAGCAGAAGCAGGGCAGATGAAACCAAGGCAAAGTATGAAACAGTAATGTGAAAAGAAGCAAGATTTAAAAGGAGACAAAAGATGACCATGATTCATAAAGAGAAAAGAAAGGCGGCCAGGGGTGAAGTAAAGATCATACTGAACCATAAAAATAAAAAAAGACAAGATTTCATTAAATGTAAAATACAATAGCCCTAAAGTACACATCCATAATGTGCAGAACTTTCAGTAGGTTGTATGCTACTTTATGAAGCCAAAATTCCAATTGTGAATTACAAATAAAATGACTAAGGATATGGTCATAATCACCATAGTGGAAAAAAAAATATATTGTTCTAATGGTCTAATTGCTCACATTTACAAAAAATACCCAATAAACAAAAAAATAATGCTTTCTGAAAGCTTGCCTTTCAGGTCTTAAAACATGAATTGTTGGTGTCTCAAAATTAAAATTGAATGACATTTTACAGTTCCTAACTCTTAAACTAAATTAATTCGCAATAATTTCATTGTCCATATATTTTTTGTATAAGAATACAATATAATGCATTTAATAACAATTTTTAATACTCACTGTTCTTCTTATAAAGCAGTATTTCAAAACAATTTGACTCATAGCTTTCAAAGGCCTGTCGGACTTTGTCTGTAGTCTTCTTGTCTGTCAGTTCGCCGTACATGAAACTAGAAAAGGAAGTAAAACACACAAAAAAAGGTTCATGGTGAATGAAAAGAGAGGGAATGAGAGAATCAGGTGATGAAAAGCAGAGAGACAAAGAGAGCAGAAAAACACAGTTAGAACGCATACACACACACACACGCGCGCGCACACACACACACACACACACACACACACACACACACACACTTGGCAAACATCTGCTCAGCAAACTCTGTCTGTCCCTGTCGAATAATTCAGTGAGTGGCTGATGACATGAATTGTCACTTGCTGCAGATATTTAACTTGCAAACAGAGGGAGCAAACAGAAACGGTCGGACAGTCGCTTTGTTTAAGATAAATATACAAAGATGATTTGATGCTCGTTTCCCCATTTTTTAATTTAGTTTGGTTTCATTTATTTGTTTGCTACAATCGTCGACAGTAAAGACAGAAATACCAGGCGTTGATTCAAAGCAACTTACACTGCATTACTATTTCTAGAATTAACTTGTTTTTATGTGATAATAAACCCAGTTGCTGTTATCTTTCAAATACACTGCTGAACTATTTGAGCTAGCAGGAAAGCTAAGCTAATTTATCTGTGAAAAATGTTCTCAAGTGTTTAGCTCAAGCATAATGATTTGAGGCCAATTCCATTGCTTTTAATTACGTTTGTCACCAATTTAAAATATGTGTTTGCTTCAAATCATCTACTGTAAAGACAGAAATGCAAAGTCGCAAATTGCTAACGTTAAATTAAGCCATTATCCAATCATCTAAAGCAGCATTATAATATCCGCCATAAAACAGCTTTTTGCTTTCCTTGAGAGTTGAACCCATGACCCTTGTTTTTTCAAGCACACTGCTGACGTGACTGAGCTAGCAGCTAAGCTAATTGTTCTCTGATGGTAGAAACGTGTTTTGACGTGTTCAGCATTGTATTATTTTCTAACAATTACTATTATTTTAGGCTTATTATTCCATGTTTGTTGTGGTTGTTTAAATGTATTGTTTGCTACAATCATCTACGGTAAAGACAAGAAATGTTGCTAAATGCTAATGCTAAAATAAGTGTTTAGCCAAACAACTTCCCCTGAGAGAACTGAATCCATGATACAGTATTTAAGCTGATTGAGCTATCTTGAATGCTAATTGTATTAGCTACGCTAATGCACACTTGTCTCGAAACTTTAGCTTTGTTTAGTCTGCCAATAAACACTCCGGAACGATCCCTGAATCTCAACTCACTCGAATCCCAAAGTGTAGAAGAATTTCACGGCAGCTAGAGTCAAAACACTACAGTCGGGTTTTTCTCTTTCTACCCAAATGATTGGCACCTTACTGAGCGTATTTAGTGCTAACAAGATGTTCTGTGGCGCTCGGGCTACGCTCTAGAGATTATGGACAGTTTACACGATGAGCTGACAAGAAACATGCTTAAGGAAGCAACACTAACACCACAGAGAGCACTAGAGGAACATTCTGACTCCAGAAACTCTGTGTTTTTGTCACCGTCACCTTCTGCTTTACTTTAAAACCATCCCTGTGCTAGAGGCTTAACATGTCAGGCTCCATCAGGGTCCGTCCTTGAGCGTGGACGTGTCTTCTCACCTGCAGGTGCTGCTCTTCTGCATGACCTCTGCCCTGTGGTAACCAGAGAGCTTGCAGAATCCGTCATTACTGTAAACTATAGGCCACTCCACAATCTGGGCGTTTCCCAGCAAGAAACTCGTCTCTGCGAATATAAAAACAGCAAGAAAACAGGTGAGATAATGACATTTCTTTCATTAAGCCATTTTGAACAAATGTATGTAATAAAAAAAAAATAATAAATAAAAGTTTAAAGGCACTATAGGCAAAACAAAACATTTTAATACAGTGAAATAGTGTTGTATTTTATATTCATTAGTGTGTGTGTGTGTGTGTGTGTGTGTGTGTGTGTGTGTGTGTGTAAGCAGCCTTAGTACAAGGTGTGAGATTGAGGTCTTTCTGTGTGTTTGCATGTTCACCCCATGCTTTTGTGTGTTTTCTCTGGATCTCCCATTTCCTCAGTGACGCAAAAATGCAATAAGCGAGAGAAAATGAAAGGACTCCATTTTATTTTTTCAAATTGTTGTGAATAATAATTACATTCCACTTCTTTAAATTTTTTTCAAACCTGAAAGTTGATGGCAAACCAGGCATGAATATTTTCTCTCATACACTTTCATTGACTGACTCACTCACTCACTCACTCACTCACTCACTCACTCACATTTTCCCACACACACACACACACACACACACACACACACACACACACACACACACACACACACACACACACACACAAACTCTCACTCAATCTATCTGTCTGTCTGTCTATCTGTCATGAAGACACTCTCTTCTGTCTCTTTCTCTCTCTCTCTCTCTCTCTCTCTCTCTCTCACACACTCACACACACACAAACACACACACACACACACACACACACACACACACACACAAACTAATGTTTTGAGTTTCTTTCTTTCTTGTCTCTTTATACTTTCTCTAACACACACACACACACATCGCGTTCTCAGGTTAATGTCTTACATTTTTCACCACTGAAGATCTGGTTGAACTTCACTGGCAGCAAGTGTCTTAACCTGTTCATTCTTTATTTTGACAAACTGAATTGCAATGCAGTCTAGACATCAATATAATTGATACACTGGTCTGGCCAGAGCGAGAGGGTTAAAGACCTGACCTGTGTTGCCCGCAAAACTACGCTATTAAAGAAGCCGAGTCATCCTGATTCAATGGTTCATTACTGTTTTAGTCAAGCTAAAACCCGCTGACTCCAGCATCCCAAAGTCCAGGTAAAAATAGCCCAGCATCACAGCGACTGAAACCGACCAGCGCACAATTTGTATCTGCCATGTCTGCGGGAATATGAATCCAAGGACGTTCATGCTAAGCTTCTCCCAAGACTCATCCAGTCAGATGTTCCAGAATAAAACCCATAAAGACATGAAAGTGGCATTTGACACCATTAATCTCCAATCTTCGGAGAACGGACAGGAAAAGCGAGTGAATAAAGCGAAGTCCCTCGGAGGAAAGAGAGCGGAGACTCATTACGGCGGTCTCCGTGCTGTGGCCCCTGCCCCCAGATCAGGGGCCAATCGTGAGGAAGTTCTCCCCGAGGACCAAAGAGACCTAGATCCTGTTTGCACATCAGGCCTTGGTGATATGATAATTGTGTAATGTTCTGTCACTGATGATTTATTGCATTCTCAGTGAGGAATGCACATTCAGACTAATAAAGTCCCTGCCAAGAAGTCAAGCATTAATAACTAATGGAGAAGGAGTTCAAACGAGAAGAACGGCCACGTACGGACCACAGCGCAGTGATGTCCATATCTGCTCCGCTGTTGTTTCAGTGCGTATAAACCAACAACAATATTTTACATTAGGCTGTTTAGCATAACCGCAAAGCTTTACAGTATTATACTTGTATTATTAATACATTTTATATGAATGTATGTCAATGTATTCATTGCATTCGGTTGTTCCTATAAAAATCTATCCATCCATCCATCCATCAGTCCGTCGATCCATTCATCTATCTGTTCGTCTGTCTATCTATCTATCTATCTATCTATCTATCTATCTATCTATCTATCTATCTATCTATCTATCTATCTATCTATCTATCTATCTATCTATCTATCTATCTATCTATCTATCTATCTATCTATCTATCTATCTATCTATCTATCTATCTATCTATCTATCTATTTGTCAATGTATTCATCACATTCAGTTGTTGCTATTAGAAAATTCCCCAAGTTGGATGGAAACAGTCCTTTCTTTTTATCGATCTATCTATCTATCTATCTATCTATCTATCTGTCTGTCTGTCTGTCCGTCTGTCAATCTATCTGTATGTCCAGCTATCTGTCTATCTATCTGTCTGTCTGTCTGTCTGTCTACACATTTTATATTGAGACTCTTTTAGATTTTAAAGATTTGATGAGCTGCCAGAGAATATCTGGCCTCTGTAGGATCTGTGCGTTTAGATCCATCACAGGCCAGACTTTGTCCTTTAACTTATCAAATCGTTATAATCTTTAGTGAAGCGTATAATTGCTGGCGCTTACCTGTGTCTCTTATGAATTAGCCTGGCTGCTTTCAAAAGCATCTCGTGTCATGAAGTAAACCTCAAACGACCCAAGTGGTTTGTAAGTTACACATTGATCAGACTTCAGATCCACGTGAAGCCTGAGGCGCCCTGTCAGCGCTTTATGTGTATTATGGGATGCTGCCGAAAGCTTATCGTGGTGCGGCTGAATAAGAGGCATATTGACAGCGATGAAAGACTTAGCGATGTTGCGTGCCAACCCCACGTGGGAGGCCAACAGACAGCTGCGAGGCTGCCCGCCGCCGCGTGTTTACTGGAAAACACATCTCACATTTACATACATCACACACCCTTGCTCGTCTTTTTTTAGCCAGCGTAGACCACAATTTTCATTGCGCATGAGAGAAGTTTTCACAAATTGGCATTTTTTCGAAGTTACTTTTTGCAAAAATTCACTTTGGGATTTAGGATTTGCAGGAAAGAGATGTATCTGGATTGTAAACTTGCAGAGTGAAATAGTATGTTACATATCTTTAGAATTTTTATAGAAAACAACCCCTTCTTTGATTGTTTTGGTATAAGTAATTAAGTAATAATTACTAAATATAACAATATAATATAATATAATGTAATGTAATGTAATGTAATGTATTATATTATATTATATTATATTATATTATATTATATTATATTATATTATATTATATTATATTATATTATATTATATTATATTACATTACATTATAATATAATATAATATAATGTAATTTAATAACAGCTTAAAATCGTGCTTTATGTAAATTACATTTTTAAAAAAAACTAATCACATTTATACAATTTTTGCAAGCAAATAAAAGAACCTTTGTTTTTTTTAGCCAGAATAATAAAATAATCGGTAAATTGCTCAATTCAGGTTGTTTTATGCGAAATGTCACTATGGGATTTAAAATTTGCTGACGCACGCTACATAAAAATAGTTCTATTGCTAATACCTTTTTTTATTAAATTATGGCATATTATTTATATATATATTTTATAAATAACATGACGTGAAAAGCCATTAGTGCACAAAGAACGATTAACGGCGGTGATAAATAGCAGCCATAGGTCAGCAAAAAGCCAAACAATGCACCTATAAAACTATCCGCACAATTTATTCATGTTGCAAAGTCAGCAACATTATTCAGACTCTTTATATGTTCAGGAGTCTTTCGGAGACCAGTTTCAAATCAACAATGTTACTTTAAATAGGTTCTGGTGCATTTATTTGTTCGATTTTAGGAAGCACAATTAGATCCCAAAATATGACAGGGGTAGATTTATAATTTGCTTAACTCTTGTCTTTTTAACCTTTTCTCCATCTTTAGTTTCTCCGTCTCTATACGCATTTCTCTTCTCAATTAGTGCGGAACTTGTGTGTGTGTCAGCGTTTGACTCCATTACTCGGAGCCCGAGAAGATGTCCAGAGCATGTGCATTAGGAAATAACCACTGCCAATCTTCCGCCTAAAACAAACGACTTTAGGCAGAGTGGTCGATTCTGATTCAAACCTTTGCATTTATGTCCGAATTAAGTTATTTGTATCGTGCTTTCTCTTTCTCTGAGACGCAAATTGTAATGGTTCACCTGGATATGTGCTGAAAAACATAAAAGCATCCAGGAAATAGGTTCTTTTAAGATAAAGGCTATATCATTTGTACTGTTTGTGATCTCTGGAAAAACGGATTGCTTTGCAATTATGGATAGTTGTTATCTATATTCTAGACAAATAAGATACACATCGAAGTTTGCATCTTTTGTGCTTTGCCGAACGCTTATTTACTTCCTGGCTTTGAACATTCTTGCATTTATTGCCATTCTGTAATGTTCTTTTTGAGTGTGTTTGTCTCTGCTTGTTTAAATTTTCGGATTCTGTAGGTCTTGTACTGGAGAGTGTAGGATGCACAATTGTGACGATTGTTAGAGGGAGAAAGATGAGGATGGCCAGGAGCAACCACGGCTTATGAGCCAGGGTTCATTGCATAAGCCTTACACACAAACACTTCTAACAAGGTGTGGGAATTGTGAGAGAGATAGAAAGAAAGAATGAGTGATTGGGAAATATATAGAATAGGCAGAGGTGCTAGAGATACGAGGAGAAGGAGAGGGGAG
>MU204172.1:572607-636085 GCA_017309775.1 Paedocypris sp. Pulau Singkep | reverse complement strand
GAGAGAGAGAGAGAGAGAGAGAGAGAGAGAGAGAGAGAGAGAGAGAGAGAGAGAGAGAGAGAGAGAGAGAAAAGTTGATGAAAAAGGGTGAGGTGGAGAAAGAGAGTGAGAGAGAGAAGGGAAAAGTTGATGAAAAGGAGACAGGGAAAAAGGGGGGGGGGTGAAAAAGGGAGAAAGGATATATGAAACATATATTTTGGACTTTTTTATCATCTCGATTATGTTTTTCTATCTATTTATGTTTTTATTTGTGAATTAAAAATGAATGAAAATACAGTATAATAATTCAGCATAAATTGCATTATGTGATTAAGTTTAACACTCTAACAAACCTATAACGTAACCATATAATGTTTATTAATAATAATATAACATTTAACCTTTTATTATGATAAAAATGTAAAACCTTTCCCAAAAACAACTAAAATTGGGAAATTCTTATAAGTGTCAAGCCGTTTACCCCAAACCAGACTTACACAGGCTTTTAATGTAGAAGCTTTTTGGAAGTTTTTGAAACTTCCAAGAAAAAATACTCTATTTCACTGACTAAACTCGAACTGAAGAACAAAAGACTCATCTGTAACATAAAACATATCCAGTTGCTTAAAAAGGCAAATTAAAAAGAAAACAAAAGAGCACAACTGTCCCACAAATTATGCAAAATGAATTAAAGTGCCTTAAAAAGCAGTTTAACAACTGGGGTCTTGTAAGGGTCTTGGTCAGACTCAAATCATTCAACAATCAACTGAATTAAGAGTTATCTTAGTTTATTATTGTTGTACTTAGTGGAGTGTTTTAAAGCTTTTGCATGAATTAATGGTACCAAAGTAATAGACAGATGCGTTGGTTTTCAAAATCTATTCTCTTGATCTTCTTTACCTGATTTCACAAAATGTTCATTCAATTATTTTCCTGCAAATATTTTCTCACTTTTTACCAGCTCTACATTCTTAAAATATGAAACATTAACCTTCAAAAAAGAAATCTTCCCAATGCATTATTGTGACCACTCATTTTCACTGATCATTATGATATTATGATAATTTTCACTGAGAGAAATCTACACAAATACTTTTGTAACAGGAATTACAAAAATATTCTTTGTACAGGAATAATTTATATGTAATGAGATGTAATAAGGGTGAAGAAGAAATTATAACAAAAGATAACAACAATGTGACATTTGTCAAGTATCTTCTGAATATCATTTATCAGGAAACAAGCAATCAGAAGAAATGTAAGTGAAGTTGTAAAAGTCCATGTGTTTGTAATGTAATCATTTGTGACCTCTGCTGGTGAGCGTTTTTTTCCCCCACGAATACATATTTACGAAAAATGCGCTTAAGCTAAAATACTCTGCAGTTCTTATAGTACATGAAACACATCCACACACACACGACAAAACAATGAGCAAAACACACCAAAACTAACAAAAACGTCATTAAATCTTAGGGTATGTGTATGCATTGCTTTGTGCTAATAAGTTATTGGATTCTCAAAGGTTTGCAATATAGATAGTATCCTAAACGGATTCTTTAAATGTTTAATGAAGTTTTGCAAAAATAATAGAAATAAAATATGGGTAGTATGAAACGTCATAAAACCTACACTCGTTTAAAAGCACAGATAAAACAGAAAAATGCCTAGCAAATTACAAGCCAAAATTGTAAAAACGAAATAATTTTATATTCAGCACAATCTGTAAAAATCGAATTGCTTTAAAGCACTTTCCGCCAACCGTTATGTATCATAGCTGAATGTTTTCATTCGGAAACGTGTGCTATACACATACAGTATTTAAATAAAACAAAACCTTCATAAAATCATCAGTTTTAATGTATGCGCTTTACTTTTCAGAGCATCACCCACTCCTGCCAAATGAGTTAACGGGGATAAAATTGAAAAACTAGGTTGTGCCAGCAAAAGTTAAAAACTCACATTCCTTTAAAAATAAATAATTCAACATTACGAAACACACCATGCCTGTTTACATGATACTGTACAGCAATCTGAAGAAATTTCCGCTTACCACTTGAGCGGCGGACAATATTCTCCAAAAAAGTGTTTTGTGGTGCCACCAGTCCTCTTTTGCCCCCATGCATTCTGCGGCCGGGCAGAGTCGGTCAGGCTCGCTGACTAGGTGGAAGCTGGTCTTTGAAGTGATGAGACAGGCGGGATGGGAATCTATCGGTGGGATGGAGAAGCTCATGGTAACGCTGCGCCGAGCCTGGCTGGTATGGGTCCTTTGTACCATAGAGCGCTCGCGGTTCTGCAGGCTCGCGCTCCTGCCGTCTGCGCATGCGCATTCGTGCGCTGTAAGAATAAAAAAAAAAACGGCCTGTCAAGGAATTTTCGTGCGTTATTCCCTGTGCAGTCTAAACAATCGCACGAGTTTTCAAGTCAGCGTTGCATAACCCATTGAAATAAAGCTCATTTACTGCTTAAAACGCAATTTTTAAACTTCTCAATGCACTCACCAGCGGGCTTATAAATAAACACTGCACACACACGTGATACGAAAACGACCAGGAACAAACAAACAAACAAACAAACGCATTAGATGTTCGAGGTACAGTTATTCCCAAGCATATGGCGCCATGTTTTGGGAAGTACGGTTACTTGGGATAACGCCACCTCCCATCATCCCTCCTGAGGGGCTGAAGTTCCCTGCTGGAGTGGTTTTGTGGACAGAGCCCCCATTGTTCCCAGCCCACTCCTTCCTAATATGGAATTAGCCAGGAAACCAAAGATTTCCTGACACTGACGATGGGCTGCGCGTAAGGCGAATGTGGAAAGGTATTCGTTGCGAAGACGGATTAAGCCGCGTTCACACACAAAGCGTTGAACCGGATCAGGGAAGTGCCAAACAACGGAATGCCAAGAGTAGGAGTTAGCGTAAGTTTTCCAGAAACTGCTGTCGATGGCGTCGGGGTGTTTCTTTGATCGCGGCTCGTCTACTTGACGGATTTGTCCGGAGCGCGACGATAAATCGGAAGTTTGAATCAACTCGACGCGATAAAGTTCTCGAAACTGGTTTTCGGGGGAGTTGGTACTAGTTGGTCAAAAGTTAACGACTTTTCCAAGGATGTTACCTGCTGTGAAACTGACCGCGGTGGAGGTTGACGCAGACGGCAAAAGCGACACTTTAAACGCCGCCGCTAAGAAGATGTTGAAATGCGTCGTGGTCGGCGATGGAGCGGTTGGGAAAACCTGTTTGCTGATGAGCTACGCCAACGACGCGTTTCCTGAGGAATACGTGCCAACTGTTTTTGACCATTATGCGGGTAAGATGGCTTCCAAAGTGTTTCAATGAAATTCCTGTTTAGTAAATACAGTTTATGTCCACCTAATCCCTGTCTACCTCCCCCACTACAAGAGGACGATCCCAAGAATAGCCGACTGAAAGAGGAGATGTGTTTTACTGCTAGAACGAGGACTGAGGCCCGACGGCTTTAAATTGTGACAAATAGCAACCTTTCTAAACATGATGTCTTCATTTAAGTCTGCAAACAGCGGTTGTTTAGATGTTCAGTCAGAGTTTGACAGTTGCTGCAACCTGTTGATCACCTGAACCAAGGTAAGGAACCAAACTCTGTGAAGTAGAATCAAAGTGTTTGCATTCATTGCATCTGAGTGCATCTTACTCTACTACACACTGAATCGTTCACACAATGCATTTGCAGTGGTTTTTATCAGTACTGTGAGAATTGACTTCTAGGCTCGACTCGTAACTGTGGAGTTGCAAGCAGATCAGTCGCAGTATCCTCAGAGAACGAGAGCATTGCGGGACCACCAGCTTCTTATTTTTTTTGTTTAATCCAGCGGTGCCAATAAAAATGTGAAAGTTAGGACTATTTTAACTTGTGAAATTTAGTAGCCATATTAATATTGACGTTTATTTCAGGGCTAAAATCCACATGTTTTGTAGGGCCAAAAACTTATAGTACTGCCTATGGTTCAACCAAGATGGATGGATGACATCACAGGACTCCTGCAGTTTCAGCAGTGAAGTTATCATCTTTATTTACAACGTATTGGTCTTCTCTACAACGATACTAGCTTGGAAAATGATTCAATAATGACAAAACTAGTTAGTTTAAAATAGTTTTTTTGTAAGTGTGACACAGAAATGCACACATGAGCCATAATTGTTTACTGCATTGTGCTCAGATCTCATAAACATGAAAAATAAATAAAACACCCATGAACATGTAATAAAAAAAGTCTCACAGAGAAATTACAATTTCTAAAGCAACCGTTCACAGATATTTTCCGTTCACAGGATTAGGCTTCATCCTAATTCGACTAGGCAAAAACGTCTGAAAACTGTTAAACGCATCATAAATAAGGGAAGATAAACAAATGTGATGAAACATTTACTGCGTTTAACCCAGTTCTACTTTTGCCATATTAGGACTGTTGTCAAAGCTTTTCTCTGGTAGTACACTTGATGAAAAAAGGCACGTTTGCTTTCATGTTTGTTTTCTGCTATTTAAAATGGTAAATTTGGGATTTGGTTGCAAGGAGATTGAAAGCGCACAAGGAATGTCATAATTGCTCCAAATGATAGCAAGTGTTGGTGAGAGACGAGTATTGACTTCCAGACAACCCCAAACAGATCTTGATGATATTGGATACATTATTAAACTACTCTGACTTGATATGGATACATTCTAGTTTGTAAGTAGTTATTCAGATTCAATTCAGGCTGCTTTGCATGTAAATCCATTATCTCTGTTGTCTGGGGTCAGTTTAACCCACTACATAGTGGGAATGTTTCAGTGTAGTGCACTACTGTCCTTGCATGAAGAGGGCCTTGACATTGCATCATAATAAAGTAGTGAATTGTCACATACTGGCTTAATGTCGAAGCTATAGTGCACAGAGCTGCCATTGTAGAATGCTGAAAGCCGTACTGTGCTGAAATGTTGCAATTGGTTTTCAATGAAAAACACATTTATTCCATTCATGCTCTGGCAGTGAGCTGGAAAAACACTGGGAATATTGTAGTATTCAAAGATCATGGACTGTTAAACGTATCCTGACACAATACTTGATAAATTATTAATAAATTATCCTATTAGTATGCTGCAAAATGCTAAGAAATTTAGCATTTAGTTCCCCATTAAAAGTGTCTACTGACCATGTACAAATGAATATAAAGGTTTAAGCCGTAGATATGAACTATTTCTTCTTGCTGCTTTTATACCTAATCACTCTTGAATTATTTGGGACTATTACAACTGGAACTATTGGAATTCCTGCTCTCAATTCGTGTCAGTGACATTCCCATTCCATGACATCAGGTCAACATTTCTGTCTAATTTCATGTCTAATTTTTCATGTCTTAGATTCACCAAGTTACCAGAAACTATCTTCAGAAACGTTTGTCCACATTGTCATTCTAGCATAGCGCAGTTGCTGCAGGTTTGTCGGATGAACCATTGACTCAAGGCTGGGTAGATCTTTGCATTCTTGTTGTTGATGCCAAATTCTGACCCTACCATCCTAATGTTACAGCCGAAAGACTCATCAGACTAAGCAGTACGTTTTTCTAATTCTAAGAACAGCGAACAAACTGTATCATCAGTTTCCTGTTCTTAGCCCGACAGGGTCTTCTGCTCGAGGTTTGTGTGTTCAGAGATGTTTTTCTGCAGACCTCAGCTGTAATCGAGTGGTTTTTTGAGTTACTGTTGCCATTCCATCAGCTCAATCCAGTCTTGTCATTCTCCTCTGACCCTTGACCTCAGGCACCATCAAGGCATTTGCATCCACTGAAATGCTGCTCACTGGATATTTTCATGATACCTCCAACGTCACGTATCACCTTTCTTCTTCATTCTGATGTACTACTACAGCAGATTGTCTTGACCATGTTCACACTTCTACATGCATTCAGTTGCTGTCATGGTATTGGCTGATTAGAAATGTGCAAATTTTGCAAGAATTGCAAGTTATTGTAAATTGAAAAAACAGAAAATACATATTGACTGGCAAAGTCTTTATGTAAGACTGAGACTTATTCTGGATCAATAATTAAGAGTCTTGCTTAGTTTAATTATGGGCGGTGTAAGCCAGATAAGAGACTAATTGAAGTTGTGAGCACAGTGAAAGATAGCATTGTGCGGACAGTCACTAAGAGCAAGCTATCTGAAGAAAATTGGAGAAAAAAAATCAACTTTAATGGACTGAAGGTGATATTGAGACATATAGTTTAGTTTGTTCCTGATCATAGAATCAGAATTGTTAAAAAAAAAAAAGAAAGAAAGAAAAAGTAAAGAGCTTTTAAGCAATTGTATGAAATAATCAGAACAATTAGCATAGTTTAACAATGACTGTGATAAGTATGACTGTGGGCAGGTAGAACAACGACAAAATCTCTTAAGGGGGGAAGAGAAAAAGGACAGAAAGTTTTAAGATTTTTTTTTATTTTGGACTAATATTCCTGTCCGATTCATATTGGTTAAAAATGTTTTAGCCCAACCTGCTAATGAGATCCAGCAACGTATCAAAATTCCATTTAATTTTTTAGCACCGGTCTGAATATTACAATTACAAATCAATTACAATCACACAATTACAATTACAAATCACACAATTTTTGAAGAAGTTGCGTGTGACAGTTAGTCATGCTACTCTAAAACTGTATCGTGACGCTAAGCTAGTATTATTAAAGTTAGCAAATATTATATATACGTATATATTATTATTATAAAGTTAGCAAATATTAAAACTAGCATTTTAAAACACAAGATGGATTTCATGTTTATGAAAATAAGTATATTGTCTTTATCATAGCTTAAAGGACCAGCACCAATGTGGAGAAGGAACTGTTTACTGACCCCTGGCTCACAGCCAAAAACCCAGTAAGAAAATCAGCATACGGGAGAAAAGATAACACTTGTGAGTGTTTGTGCAAAGCTTTCGTCTCCTTATTTAGCCAGGCCTCGGGAATTATGCAGTAAAAGGCCTGTCAGGAGGGGCTAACGTGCAGCGACAGACCCAAGGCCACGGTTTCAGCTTCGCCGTCGCGCTCTACAGCAAAAGAACTTCTAAGCCAATCTATTCAAAATATGGCTAGCCTGGTTTCCCACAGCTGTATCACATCACCTTTCCTTACAGAAAAACACATGACTCTTCGCTGACCCCTGCTTCTCCGCAAGGAACAGCTCGGAGCATCTGAGCTGCTTTGAATTTGTCTCTTGTCCTTAGCGTTGACCGCATGATTGCTAAAATTAGCATTGAGATGGCGCAGAGAATGGCGCGTCTTCTTTATTTTTTCTGGAATTTACATTAGCGTTATGAAGTTTTAAATTCGTACGTAGATTTTCAAAAAGATTTTGGAAAATAAGATCATTCAGGTGTTTTACCCTAGAAATCCGATGCGTTCTGAAACTCTGAACGTTCTGAAGACCATACACCATACGTAGCTGAACTCGCCTGTGATTATTCAATCACCCTGAGGATTTACAAACCTGTTTAACTTTTCTAACAAAGGGGAAAATGTGCACGGGATGTTCTTTGAGGCTTATGTGTTATTCCAAGATGTCTGCAGCTATCAGTTTGTGTGGGAAAGTTGTGGATTCGTTTTCTTTCTTCTCAAGCAAGAATGAATTCACGCCGTTGAATTCAGTACGTATTTGTTAAAGCTAATGGCGATTCCTTGACCAGACACAATAAATGTGTGAAGTTAGTCCAAGGGAACTTTTGAGCCACGTGGGTTTCCTCCAAGTCTCCGTTTTTTTTGGAATCAGATCTGTGCCAAAAAATGTCACCAACCAATCAGAGTAAGTGCCGCCCCCATGTGAAATTAGTACCAAAAGTGGAAATGCGAAAAACTGCAACGCATAAAAAATCTGAAACAAAAAAAAAGTTTTGAACGAAAATGTGACGCAGAAACTTACGTTTGATATTTTTGGCATTAATCTGATTCCATAGGTGTCCTCCCCCAAATCAGGAAAATTGCCTATAGGTGTGAGAGTGTGAATGTGCATGTCCTGCTCTGTGATTGGTTGGCCACCATTCCAGGGTGTGTCCCACCTTCAGACCCTGACTTGCTGTGACTGGGTCCAGAAAATGGCAAGATTGTGCTTTCACTGCTCTAATAGGTAAAGTGTTGATCAATAACAATGATTTAAATCCCAATTTGCTTATTTTTAACGCAGCTTTAACAAATCAGGCCGCACACGTTTTTGTGAACATTTGTATACCTGGTACAGTCATATATTAAAGATCTAGCTGTTCTTCAGCCGTTCTGAAGTGTCAAGTGATGATATAAAACAGACTTGGGGTCCGAGTCGGGGGCTATTTGTTCTAGCTGTGTCAACACAGCCGCTATCTTCCCATCATCATCCACAACAACATGAAATATAAACAATATAATACATGAAACACACACTGCAGCTGTCCTGCTCCGAACAGACCACCAATCCCACCCCCATATAAGCAGCAGGACCAGACGGATAGATGGATGGATAGATAGATAGATGGATGGATAGATAGATGGATGGATGGATGGATGGATGGATGGATGGATGGAGGGATGGATGGAGGGATGGATGGATGGATGGATGGATAGATGGATAGATAGATAGATAGATAGATAGATAGATAGATAGATAGATAGATAGATAAGTCTTTATTAATCCCACTAGGGGAAAATATTGTGTTCTGCAGCAGCAAAAAAAAAAGAAAAAAAAGTTTTTTTAACAGAAACGAAAGGGACAATTAAAATGACAGCAGGGAAGGCAAAAATGCAAACAGCAAAGGAGAACAAAAGAAAGAAACGACAATAAATAGGTTGTGCAAAAATACAACCGTGCAAAAACAATGGTGCAATTGTGATGATGCAACAGCAGGCCACCGTGTCACGCAGAGACACTTTTTGCTAGTAATAAGACACAATGTAAAAATGAAGTGTTGAGTTACTGTTTCTGTGTTTTGCAGTGAATGTGACTGTATCCGGGAGGCAACACCTGCTGGGATTGTATGATACTGCTGGACAGGTGAGGGGATGGAGATACGTTTCACGAACAGGAAATGAACCATTGCCATCTTTTTTTCTTGACGTCAAGTTTACGTTCATGTCTATTGTTGTTTTCACATGGGAGTGTCCGAAGCGGCGGCACGGAACTATACAACTTTATATCACTGCACTGCTTTATGTCACGTACAAAATATATCACTGCAACAAATGATTCAGGTAAATAAAGTAGCAAGTATAGCTACAAGCAGCAATGTTGGGGTTCAAGTCTTCTTTAGAGTTTGTCCGTTTAGGAGTTATAGTGAGAAAAGCAACTTGCATTTAGAAAATGGGTCATAAACAACAGCTAACTGGCTAAACATGCAAATTAGATGTCAAAATCTGTTAGATTTTATATTACAGATCAATGGAAACACATTTTTATGAATTAATGCAAATGTAAATGTATGATATTGGAAAAAATTAATTGATCTAATGTAAACAATTAGTGTATTTTATGTTAATATCAGGAGATCTAATGTAAAAATAATTTGTCTATTTTATAGCATAACGTATACTTATTTACAATTAAAATCTGAGTGATGGTTATTTCAAAGTACTTTGGTTTTCACATTATATTTTTTTGTAATGTGTCTTGTTGATCAAAGACGACACATGTTTAGATAACATGAATGTTTCAATATAATAATGCATTAAAATATTTCATGCTAACCCCTAACCCTAACTCTTTATATTACAAAGAAATACATATTTATTTATAGAAATAACAAAAAAAAATTGTATTTATTTTGATGGTTATTTAATGTTTAATGTTACAGTTTGTTTAAAACGGTAAAAATGTTTTGACTTGTTTTATGATTTAAAACAAAACCTCTGGGTTTGTTAGTGAATGAAACTGTATAATAACCAGTGTGAGAGCGAAGTGAAGAACAACACTTTCCTCGTCCGTCCAGCTCATTCCCTTCCAGATCCACACACAAGGGTCAGTTTGCTTCAGGCCTGGTTTAAGGCCCAGTGCGTGACTCTTCTCAGGCTTTCTGATGTTGCTCTTGTCTACAGGAAGTCTCAAATGTGCCTGCACAAACAACACACAACACACACGAGTGTGAAATGTTCATAAACCGAAGTGGAATTACAAACTTTTTCTTTGCGAATTATTCGGATTAAACTCAATAGTACGCTAACATTGAAGTAATAATAATAATAATAACAATAATAATAATATTTTAATAATAATAATAATAATAATTGAAACTTTATTAATTATTATTATTATTGCGCAATAAAATTATCTGCGTTACTTTATTCTTGGGTTGGGAGCTGGTGTACACCATCCACGGAATATTGATGTTCACGTTGTTTTTTTTTAATGCAGAATTATAGTAATATTGAGAGGATAAAGAGATTTGAGACTTGAGATTCTTTTAAAGGAAATAAAACAAACAGAAGCCACGGAGGAAAAAGAAATTGTAGGAGGCATGAACTCAAAACACAATGATAAAATGGAGAAACACTGTCGCGACCGGCCAATGTGTGGAAGTTCAATACCCAAAAATATAAAGTTTTATATATAAAGTCGGAATGAACTCGCAATTTGTTATTCACAATTCTGTGATATAAAGTCAGAATTTTGAGAAAATAACTCACAATTCTGTCTTCATTTGCTAGTAAATAAGTGAGTAAACTATTTATATAGAACTTTTCACAGATAAAATCTCAGTGTGCTTTACAAGGTGCAACCACAGATTAAAAAAAAGTATTAAAATCAATATTCTATTTTTCTATTCAATTGCTATTTTAAGAGAAAAAAAGTATTTCTTTTTTTTTTTTTTTTTTTGAGGCAATACAATACAATACAAAGGCATCCATACAAATGTGCTCAATAAAAAATATTCAGAGCTACCATACTCATATAATTAGTTTTTAAGAAGAACCCCAATGCGAAACTAATGCGAAAAACGTCTACTTGCTACAGAGACTTTTAGAGAAGAATCAAGATTTTTTTTTACGCTAGACTAATCGTAAATAACCAATGCCCACCTCGTATTTATATATACATAATAAATGCAATTGTTGCAAATGCTGCATTGTGCTAAAGAGTCTTTTTTTCAAAAGCTGTCTGCTTTTATCTAAAGTCATGAAGTCAGCTGAAGTTTGGGCTTGATGTAATTACCTAAATGATTCCGGGGCGGCACATAGCAGCGGAAAGCTCCGTTTGAGCCGCGTTGAGGAATTTTTGCTGTGTTTCAGAATCTTCCGCGACTTGAGTGATGCGCTCGGGACGTTGTGGCATAAATTCTTGTTATATATTCAGGACATCTGCTCCTGTAAGCAGTTCACTTGTGCAGATGAGTGTCTGGTCTATTGATCACTGACGGTGAGATCAATGACACTCCAGATGAAGTGCGCTTTATTATAAGATCATGGCGTCTGTGTGAGGTTGACACTCGGTACTCACAATTTTGCCAGTCTGATGTCTTTTTATCTTCATTTATATTATCAAATAGGGGCTTAATGACTATAAACCGTATTCACACAAATATAAGCACCCCACGAATATAAGCACCCCCACACCCCTGATTTTTAGATTATAATGCAAACAAACACCTTCTTTCTTTCTTGGTGTTCTGACTTTCCAGAAAACCTAATATTCTGGCTAAATACTTCTCTTAACAATATGGATTTTATCAAACCTAACTTGAATTTTAGATAAAAAATAGAACGTTAAATATTACGTACGTATTTCTTAGCAAGTGAATAGCACCCCCTACTGGAGATAAACTCTACCGTTATGTCCATATATGGGCGTATTCTGGTTTTCGCAGTTCAGACAGAAAGAGAACAAAGATCCCAATCTTATTGTATTTCATTAAAATTTATTTTCATTTCTTCCAGTGTTATTTAGACACTGCTAAGTGTTGATAAGATTTACTATATTTCTGTAAATTTGTTATTTGTCCATTTTAAATTTGTTTGCTTATTTACGTGCGTATTTGAAATGTGCTCATTAAAGCAGCCCCCGGGTTTTTGAGCTTCTAAATTTAGGAAAAAAAAATATGGGTACTTTTATTTGCGTTAATACAGTAATAGAAAGACGATTGACTTCCAATGGTTTTACGTGAGACTTTTTTATTTTTAGTTTAAATGTACAATTTTTTGGATTAGCTTTAGCCTCAGATCCAAACACCATATGGAAACATCATTAATCTAAATCAAAAAACCACATTGCGCTGATGGTACATGAATGGCAAGGAAAAGCGTATGAAATAATGTATGAAATGCAAATGTTTCACATTTCAGTTCTAGTTTGTAATTGTTGTCTTGATTTTGACATGTGTTTTATTAGTATTTATTTAGTTAGACTTTGTGCGTTTTGAAAAAACTAACTCTGATCTCAGCCTTTTTTACTGTGCGACAGAGAACTAGATCGATCTTGATGGCGAACTGAAGCATCTAATGAAATGTTCATTTCCTAAACAGAATAATTTGTGAATACAGAGTTTGAGTTTCGTTCTCTCACAACCCTCTTGCAGGAGGACTACAACCAGCTGAGACCCCTCTCCTACCCCAACACAGACGTCTTCCTCATCTGCTTCTCTGTGGTCAATCCGGCTTCTTACCACAATGTGCAGGAAGAGTGGGTTCCGGAACTGAAGTCCTGCATGCCTCACATCCCCTACATCCTCATCGGAACTCAGGTGCGGACCACGCCTGTCTCACTGCACACGCTGCTGTTATTCATCTACACAAGATAGAACAAGGACCACTCAAGTGGGATAAATAACATTCTGTCTGTCCATCCATTCATCTATCTATATCTGTCTATCTATCTCTATACTTTCTTTTTTCAATTCTTTCTTTAATTTGTATTTTTCAATTTCGAATTTTTTTTGATCCATTCTTTCTTTCTTTCTTTCTTTCTTTAATTTTTCTACCCTTTCTTTCCATCATTTCTTTCTTTCTTTCCTAATGTCTTAATGTCATCCTGTCTTTGTATCCATACTTACTGTCATTTCTTTCTTAATGTTCTTTAATGCTTTTTATCCATCCTTTGTTTTTACCTTTTTATTCTTTCCATTTTTCTTTGTTTCTTTCTATCAAATCTTTATTTTTATTCATCCATTCTATCTTTCTTTTATCCATTTTTTTATTTTATTTAATTTTTTATTTTTTATCCATTGTTCCTTTCATTTCTTTCTTTCTCTCAATCCATTCTTTCTTTCTAGCCATTCTTTCATCCATCTGTGTGTCTATCTATTATCATTTTTCTGTGCCTCCGTCCATGGTTCCTTTTGAACAATAATTCATAATTCAATAATTAAGAATATTAAGGAATGGGCATCTGTGTAGATATAAAATTGGTCTTATTTACCTGTAGATGTTGTAATAATTCACTCTTCACTGTCATTTTCCTCTTCACTTAATGCAGATTGATTTGCGAGACGACCCAAAGACACTGGCACGCTTGCTCCAGATGAAAGAAAAGCCTCTGACTTATGAACAAGGCCTGAAACTCGCCAGAGAGGTGAAGAAACGATCACACGTTCTCCGTTCTTACTGTTTTACACAACAGTAATTTTAAACTAGTGGTGTCCAACAATTTGTAATATTTATACCAACTTTTTTGAGCGTTTTTCAAACCACAAGATAAACAATAATGAACTATGAATATTTATTGAAAAGGTGAGAAACAAATAAAAAGAAAGTCTAAATTTGGTAATCTCAGTCATTCTATTAGTTGCGTACAGTCATAAATCTTCTCAAGATTAACTAAAATTGCTACATTAATCTGTGAATATAGAAAGTACAGAGCGGCCACATGTGATGCTTCAAGGGCCGGATATGGCCCGCGGGCCGCAGGTTAACCATCACCGCTTTATAAATAAAAACTCTGCTTTTACACCTCATCTAATACATAATAAAAGTCCTTCTCTGTTGCTGTCCACAGATCGGTGCACAGTGCTATCTGGAGTGCTCCGCTCTTACCCAGAAAGGACTAAAGACGGTTTTTGACGAGGCCATACTGACAATCTTCAGTCCAAAGAAGCCGAAGCGCGGCTGTGCGTCCTGCAGGAGGTGCTGTGTTCTGATCTGAGGAACTTCCTGTCTCAGAAAGAGTCTGTTGGACATCCTTCCTCCCTCCATCCGCCCGTTGTCTCCATGGACTAACCGTCTGTGTGTCAGCGCGACGGCCTTTGGATCCAACTACTACATCGTAGGGTTATAGCAAATGAAAATCCATTCCTCCTTCCAAACCGGTTTTCCCTCCGTCACCTTGGATCAATACGGGACTCTTTCTATAGTCGATGCTTCAGCAGTCGCGGCCGGTTAATGAGAGAAACTCTCTGGAGGAATGCCAACTCATCAATTCCGAGGAGCGCGGGAGGAAGTGCAGCTTTAACGCCGTTTATTAGTATTCTGGGGCAAAATTAGCATCTCCAAAAAACACATTTCAGATAAAGCGCTAAGTAACTACACATCCAAGACGACAATCAACACGCTAAACCAAGAGCGCCGCTGTCGGGATAAAGGGAAGCGCGTCCTGTGACGGGATTACGCTCGGGATTATATCCAAGTCGTACTTGGTTTGTGCTTTATCCGTGGGGAATGTAGGTGACGTCTTTGTTGTTGGTAAATGTAGGGCTAGGAATTCCAACACTGGTGCAATGATTATGTTTCCATGCATTTGGAATTTTAGTCCCAAGAAAAGTGCCTGTTTTATGAGGAGAAAAGCTTTTACACAAAGAATCTATGCAGAAAAAAGCTCGAGACGAGTGGAAAAATGATAAAATACTGTAGTTATATAGAAAAGGTAGATATATCACTGCAACATGTCCCAAATTAAATAATTATATATTCATAAATCAAATAACAAGTCAAAAGAAAAGTATATACTATATACGGGATATCGTGCCTTAAAAAACTAGTGGTACTTTTACTGCATTTACTTTTAAACTTAAACTTTTATTCCTTAAAGTTTAGAAGCAGATAAGTGCTGATAGAATGAAAGAACATTTTTACATTTGGTTTTATCTTGCTCTTTGACCGGAAAGTGCATTGAATTCTCACTAGCCAATCAAAGTGGAGTGCTGTAAGCCCCGCCCACATATGAGAATTCAGGAAAGAATTATGAAATAAAATGAACAGCCAATTCAGACTTTGATTTTAGGGTGTTTTAAATTTCCCTACATTTTTTTTCTTTTCCGTTGGTTCTGAGTAAACTTCATGTTTTTCTTTTTTAACACCAATCGGATTCCAAAGATAAGAGAATGAGTTAGTTTTGACGTTCCCGACCATCTTCTGCATCCAGAGCTCTTCATCTGCCAAAGCTACATCTCTGGGACACTTGATTATCACTTTATATTCTCAGATGGACTGATTTGGTACCGATTTCACGCGTACGTATGTTGTTTTAGTTTAGATCCAGTGATTTGTTTTCTGTGTTTACTTACACTGTTTGTTTCCTCCGTCGGTCTGTGCACTTATCACACTGTGCCTTGCATTGTCCAATGGAAACGTTTATATACTGTTAAAGAAAATGATCAGATTTTAATCTGATGACAAGAGCTGTAACTTGAATACAACTGTAAACTTTTTATTCTATTTTTATGTTAAAATTGGTTTGTATGCTTTAGACTTTTTTTGGCTGAAACTAAGTGATGTAAATATACATGATTAAATCTTGGTATTATTTCTGTGAAAAGTGTATTGTAAGAAAATTTAAGACTGAATGGCTTAGGTGCTGATTGGCTGCCTAAGAGTGGGCGTGTCAATGACATTGGCTAAGTGACGCTGTGATTGGCTCTAGCGACTCATGAATCAATAATTCTGGGATGTAACTAACTGTATAATTTCAGATTTTCCTCCACCTAAATGTTTCTGTACATACAATTTTTTCCAATTTTACCGGCATCATGAGAGCAAAGCAGCTCACAATAATATACAACATATGGCTTGGAAATTGAGAACGATCTTGTATTCACTACATTTTTGGTTGGAGTATGACAAAAGAAGAATATTCCCCACAGCATCAGAGAAAGCCAGAGCAGCTCCAGAAAGAAGCTTCTGCCATCTGCTGGAACTACTAGTTCAAAAAAAAATGTATTAAATAGAAAAATAAATGTAATTACTCAATTTAAAAGTGTTTGCAACAATTTGCTAAAAATATATTTCTTTAGTGATAGAAAAAAAAAGAAAAAAGTCAAGAAATAAAGATTGTATCACAAAAAAACTGTTTTATTTCATATCTCTTAAAATAATTTGATTTATTCTATTCATCAAACGCTTTCTCTTGATTGACTTTTTTTTTTCTCTACATATCAAACTTGGGCCATCGGAAAACAATGATCGTGGGGAGGATGAAAAGGAACAGAATAAAAGATGATTGAGCGACAAATCTCTTCCTCGAACCAAAACACAACTTTGAACCACAAGAAAGACGAAAGACAAGAAAAGCCTGATGAAGGCTGACGAGGACGACCAAGAGCGTCACTTTGGAGTTCAGAAGTGCTTAGTCCCAGCGTCCTCTGCTTGCCGAAATGTCCATTTGTACAGAATCTGGACGTCAGGCGGTCCCAAAACTCCAAATTAAAAGCCATCGGCATCAGGAACTGCTCCGGTAAGGTGGAAAACAACATGAAATGAAAACCTCATCTAGTTCTGCCACATGAAGACATCCGCGCAAATCAGGTTGACCTGTGACCTTCCATTATTGATATATAATATTTAAGTTTTTTTCTTTTCAAAAATATGTGTGTATGAGTTAACACTTGAGAAACACTGGATGAGCTGTGGACACTGATCTTCAAATCCTACAGGAGAGAAAGAGAAGCTCAGCTGGTCTGAACAGGATGTGCTACCGCTCTCGGCCACTGGTGGGCGCCAGCGAGGCCTCCACAGCAGGAATACAGACACCAGGAGATAAAAAAATAAAAGTCCTCTGAGAGGTCAGTCCACGCTGAGCAGGATTCCCGGTCCATACTGTACAAGAAAAGTACTGGGCCCGTCCATTTCTGGATCACTTTAATAAAAAAAAAAAAAAAAACTCCAAGATGGCGTGACGAGCACATCACAAAGCAGACGTCGAGTTCTTCCACATTTTGAGGAACCTCGTGTCATGACATCATTCAATGTGGCGCGATGAGGGGACGCGGGGCATTCCTGTAGCACAAGGCCCTCAAGGTCCACATGGAGACACAGAACAACCTCAGAACCAAACAGATCTTTCGTGGAATCCTTAGATCAGAGTTGATTATCATTTTAGATATATACACATATATACTGTACATATATGCGCATGTGTGCATATATATACACATACTGTAGATATATATATATGTCGACTCTGCTTAATTAGGACAAAGCCTAACGTCCAAATCTCATAACGCAACTTTATGCCTCTTTATTAAGGCAAAGGGTCCCGATGTGTCCCAATTAACAGGAGTCGACTGTAAAAACTTTTATATTATATATCCAGTATTTTATATATATACACGCACACAAGTATGTACATACACACACACACACGTATACACATACAAAAAATCTACACAAATATATATAGATTTACGTACATATTTAAATGTCTATCCGTGTGTGTGTGTATACATACATACACATTTATTTATTTATTTTATATATATATATATATATATATATATATATATATATATCAGAACAAGGAGTGCAGAAGAAGCCTCGATTCCCTCAAAGCTTGTTTCCTTCCTTTCTGTGACACAGGAAAGAGAGAGGAGTATTTACAGTGGCGTTAAAGGGAGGAAATGATCGCGGGAGTGTGCGGTCAAGAGGTGCAGGGGGGCGGGGCCTGTGGCAGAGGAGTAGAAAAGGATTGGCTGACGGAGTTAAGTGGGAATGACGTCGTCACTGTTCTGGACGCCCCGTCTGAGCTCCAAATCCTCCAGCTTCCGCCACAGGTCTTCCCGCTCCTTGTCCTTCTTCCTTTCTCTGTGGGAAACGAGCAGGTGAGCACGGAGGTCTGGTTACCTCTCGTAAGCACACGGGAGCGCGGCCTTACCTTTGCCGGTCTGATTTGTAGCTGGCGGCCAGTTCATCAAACAGGGCGCTGTTCATCTCCATGAACGCCTTCAGGACGTTGTAGATCAGCGCTGATATTGCTCTGATGGAGACGAGGAAAAAACAATTCAGATCAACACAAAAGTCACAGGATTATCGTCAGAATCACTAGAGGAGGGGTCTCACAAAATATCTTCAGTCTTCACACACACACACACACACACACACACACACATTGGTTTGTTATTGTCATTTGATGCTCATTACAATTTGTTGGGAAAAGTTAAGTTTAAAACAGTATCCAGTAGATGCCAAGACAAATTGTTTTAAAAATACTTTTCATTGATGTTTCCCGCAAAATTTTTATTAATTAAATTTTGATTTTGCACTTTGGTGTGTGCCATCGAGTTATTTTGCCTTTTGACCTATAAACTCAATGTTTTCCTATTTTTTTTAGCATTTTAGGTGCGTCCGAAACCATAATAGAACTATGGTTTATAAAGGCTGAATGTTGCTCCATATAGAGCTTGGCTTGTTCCATTCTCAATTTAAGCAGGACTTTTTTTTGGTCGCTAATGAAAAGAAAACACTATTTCTCCATAACAAAGTTGGCACGTGACTTTTTCCTGTTCCAGTTTTTGATTTTTCAGTTCTACACAACACACGGTGTCATTGTGAAAGATGGAGAAAGGACAGACGTACGGGTTCCAGTGCTCCTTGGAAATCCTGTAGAGACTGGCAAACATGATGGGCAGAATGACGCTGGAGTTCTCCTCGATCAGACTCATGATGTACTCGTTGTTCCAGTAGTAAAGCGCCCGCTCGGCCACCTGCAACAACAGGACCCCTTCATTGCTCTGCTTACGGCTGTAGACATCATAGAAAAAGGTGGCAGTGTGTGCGTAATAATCGGCGCATGCCAATAGAGTTCTGCCCAACAGGATCATGAAATTCCACAGTAGTCTGAGCTTCAGAACAAAATGTTAAAAAAAAAAAAAAAAAAAGATAAATGAGTTTACGTTGTGGCCAATATATGGTCTTGCTGTGGTTGCACCATTGGAATTTTGAATTTGAAATATTTACAATTTTAAAACGATTATAATCGATCCCCCGTTATTGTAACAATTAGTATCGGGGGATTTATTGCGAGCAGAAAAGTCCCTGTCGAATTATTATTATTATTAAACACGTAAAAAGATTCTGATTTTGATTGGTCGGCAAAAACAATGGAATCTTCATAGCGAGGAACCCTACATTCCAATTGGTTGCTGCGGTCAAAGATTGCCAACTAGAGCTCAGGCACTTTCCTTTAGATGCTCCTCAACACAATTTAAGAAAATCTGATATGATAATCTATTGAATTGGTACGGTACAAGGGACATGATTGGAAATAATGGTGATTTTCTTAAGACACCAAACCCAACTGTCGTTGTCTTCCTACCTGAAAATGTGGACTGGACACACATCTGGATATCTGCTTGAAGAGAGGCTCCTGGATCTTGACGAACTGGGTGGGCTCAATCACATCTAGGATTTCCTCCAACTCTCCAAGAAACA
Organism: Paedocypris sp. Pulau Singkep; assembly: GCA_017309775.1. Taxonomy (NCBI): domain Eukaryota; kingdom Metazoa; phylum Chordata; class Actinopteri; order Cypriniformes; genus Paedocypris; species Paedocypris sp. Pulau Singkep. Next base: position 616,512 of record MU204172.1, on the reverse strand, counting down.
TAACCTTTGTGGAAAACACATTCAACAAGGTCCATTATTTTCACATTTCCTCTTCTGGAGATCCTTCTGCGGCAGTTGTGGTTCGTCGTGTTGTGACAGGACATACATTTCAGACTAGTGAAACCAGCTCTCATGTCCTTGAAATGTCACCATCTAGATTCTAGGACTTCACGATTAACCTGTAAATCACAATTTTTTATTTCGTTTTGTAATTCCAAGTCTAATAAGAGGTTGGATTATGTATTATTTTTTTTTTTTTAAGTTTAATTATAATTGTTCATTTTTTCCTTCAACTAAATGTACCATTTGTCAAGATCATTCCCAGCTCGTCTCATTCAATGCTACAGAGTACAGACACACATATTTTCAGCACCAGTGACAAGTTTGTCACATGCAAGCGTGTCTGTATTCATTTAAAATAAGAATACATTTTCTACTTCTCTGCATTTAAGATTAAATGTAACAACAAATGACCAAGTGGTTAAGTTAATTTCCATTTTTATTCATTGGTACCTGAATTATTTAATAATTCTGAAGCATCAAACAATCTCATTACCTCAAACAATATATATGCACGTACGTATAATATAACCCTCTGTGTCGTGAAAGTAGCAACATATTTACACACACACACACACATTATACGTAAAAGTTAATAAATTTAATAAAATTATTCATAATTTTATGCACCTAAAATTATCATTGGTCTTTTTATCTTTACTCAAAATCGTGCAGCCCCATGTCATACTGCTTTGAGACGGTTTGTGACTGAGCTTTATAGATAAATCAAAGTTTTCCAAGGCCTAAAAATGTTTGGCTCAGAGACACCATCGTGTGAAACCTCACCTCTTTTTGACTGCACGTTTTCGGCCAGAACTTCAGCAGGCCTCGGATCACCTGCAACAAACCGAGAGTCTGATGAACATGCCCAGACACAATGAAGAATGAGGAAGAAGATGGTGAGACAAAATACGCACAGGTTCTGTTAGCGTGGGGTCTTTCTCTAGGAACTGTACGATGCAGTACGCTAGCTGAAAGAGAAGATGTCAGACAGATGTTTAGACGTTGCTTCTGAGCATGAGCAGACATGTGAATGCGGGAAGCCGTACCTGAGCGTGGAAGAGGGACAAACTCCGCACCGTGTGAAGAGGCAACAACACTTTCACCAAAAACTGCTTGTGCTCTGCTTTGAGCGGGAGGGCGAAACCATTGATGATGCTGGAAAACCAAAGCAATCTGCTTTTAATGCAAATCTCACCATGAGGAAAAACTCCCACAACACATTCAAACACCAATTCGTCTTGTGGCCAAGCGATTTTATTAGTCCACAACCAATAGAAATCATCGACAAAGTGACAAACCTTCCCAGAATCTCCAGCAGTTCAGCCACGCCGTTGAAGTGTTCGGTCTCGTAGACAAAGCTGAAAACAGAAGGACGTTAGTCGTTCACGTGACGTTAAACAAGTGGCAGAGATGTCAGGATCTTACCACAGGAAGATGTTGTTGATCTGTTTGCGGATGAAAGCCCTGAGGCCGAGGAATTTGCCGTAGATTCTGTGCAGAACCGTTTTCAGACAGTCTCTCTCTCGAGGATCCTCGCTGTCAAACAGCTCCAACAGCTGGACACCACAACCAACCAACCAACCAACCACAATCTCCATTAGTGAATAGTCGACATAACGCATTAGCTAATCACGTGATTTTAATGTGGCTAACAAAAGCTTTACATGTGCTAGAACACAATCATTATGACTCCACTTAAAGGGGACACCAGTTAAAGAGCGATAAAAGAAAAAGAGGTGTACCTATATTTCATAACATAGATTTGTTCCGCTGTATTGGGGGAAAAGTTGAGGGAGAATGAGAAAAGTGAGGCATAAATTGCCAGAGTGAAAACGTCTCCACTCACTGTAACCAGAAGCTCAGCGTTGGGTGGCCAGGCGAGGGGAAGACAAGTGAACGCGAATGTAAACATTACACGCCCACCAGCCTCACTTTTACATGAACGTTGTCAACTAATCGCGGTTTATTTCACGTCACATGTTCATCACAAAGTACAATTTCGGGTAGGGGTGGGTACTATACTGGTATGACCGTGAATACTGGTATTGAGTTGTGCCCCTTTATGGACTTCACAATGTCTTGGATATTTTTACACATTGACAAATGTAATTTTATAAACGTATTTAAAATAACTGATTTTATTCGTTAAAACTTCGCTATTGACGGGACGGTTTTTGTTCGCACTTATCTTTATTTTTTTGTTAAACAGCACTACAAATAATCTCACGCGCATTTTATGAAGACGCCTCCTTTCCTACTTTTGATTGGGTGGCACGTCTTTTTGGTGTTTGCGGGTGTTTGTGCTGGCAGAGAGTAATATTTTTTTTTTTTAAATGGGAGACTTGTCTCCAGGTAACCACACATGTCTATTTTCTGTAATTAAATAAAGTTTACATAAACGTTGGATAAAGTAAAAATACAAATTATGGTCTACTAAAATTTAATGTCCATTTTCCACCTGATACCATGATAATACCGATAACATCTTGGCACTAGAAAATATTGTGATTTGAATATTATCATAATTGAATACATATTCATACTATGAACTCATAACTCTTTTTAAATTTGCTATTGGGGAAAATTTGTCGTGTCCTGATGTGTCCCTACTAACCAGAGTTGACTGTACTCAAAAGACTATAAAATAATACAGTATAAAAAAAAAATTGCTAAGTGCTTGGGAGAAAAGCATCTGCTAATTGCCTGAAAGCGAAATCAAAAATGCAGAATTTGTAATCAGGTTTCGATAAAATCAAACATTCAGGTGACTACATGTATAAAAGACAGAATAAAACTATAAAGGCCGACTCACCTGTAACACAAATTTCTGGTCGATATATTTTTTGGCAATGCTGGGCTGAAATTCCTGACTTTCCAAGAAGCGGATAAAGAATTCATACACAAGCTGAAAGGGAAAAAGACAATAAATCGGACAACTGCTTACAACATTTTTTTGGAAAAAAAAAGAAAAGGAAAGGTGTGTTTTGTGATGACGTTGTACCTGTAAGTGTGGCCACGAGGCCTCCAGTGTGGGCTCGTCTTCCTCCGGGTCAAATTCATTACTGTCACTGGGTGGAAGCGTCCGAAAAATATTGCAGGACACCTGGGAAAAACAGACCAGAATTATCCTCACATTCTTCTGTGTTAGGAAAGCCAAAATTGTGAGTTTGATTCCTACCAATTCAAAAGAAAGAATTTGGTTGAAGCTGTGACTAAATGTTGATAAGAGTCTGATAAATGATGTAGTATGTGCCATGGACTCTCACCATTTTGACAACTTCGGGATAGGTCTGTTCAGTCAGGTAGCCGCGGCTGACCGTGACGTAGTCCACTAGCTCGTTCAGCGTGGAGCGCTTGTACTCCTTCATTTTCAGGTCGGACAGTGTGTCCATAAAGTCGAAGAGAGTGCAGCACTGCTGAAGCTTCTTGAGGAACAGCTCAGGTTGCTCCTGGGCAGAAACATCTACAGAACAAGAGTTGGACTTTAATGGAATTCCAAGTATTTTAATTATGATAAAATACAGATTTGAAATGATACTGGTCTCTCTAACATTTCTATGGACAATTTTACAAACAATAGGCAGAAAAACTAAAACTGCAGGTGCGACATTAAATTTTAATTCCACAGTGATGGCGGATTATGGGATCATTATTGTGGTTATCGTCTTAGCCCCATCTGCAGAGAGCAACAGGCCAGCTCACACGTCCGGAAATAATAAGTAAAATAAAACACAATAAATCAAATATTACCTCTGGAGGTAAATGTGAACCAGAAAAGGTTTAGCGGTTACAGAATGATCGTTTTAGACGGACATATATTAAACGACATGAACTCTTATTAAAGAAGACTTCCGTGTTTAAACTAGATATTTCACTACCACGCATGAATACGACGAAAAAAATATATTTGAATTCGACACTGCCTTCTCCAGAGATCTCCAACATTCAACATTTCAGCATTCTATATCAAAAGAATCATTTATTATCAAGTATCGAAATATACTTGAACTGTTGCACGACCTTTCTCATTCTTTTTTTTTTTTTAATCGTTCCAATATCCTTTTCAGGCCTATGAAACAGCAGACAGTGTGAACATCTTCTTCACCTTTCAGCAGAGGCAGCTGAACCAGCTCGATGGGCTTGTCCTGAGAGCGGAACTGAGAGGAGCTCTGTGCTCGCTTCTGCCGGGCTTTCCTCACAGACTTCCTGGAGAAGCCGTCCACCTTGTCCACGGATGGAGCTGTGGTGGCCGCCGAAGACATGGTCCTGCGTCAGACAAAAGGCAAAGACTCAGACGGCAGAAAATATGGAAACAATCAAACAAACTAAATATTCATTAATAATCACATTGCTTCCAAAATATTTTTATTGCACGTGATAATTATGTACTATTAATAAAACTATACAAGCTGAAGGTGAGCAGTGAAAGTTAGTAATGTAAAGCTTCTGAGAATTTGGAAAGAAATATTTTTTATAAAAACATTTTGTAAAAATGACTTAATTAAAATGTATTGTGTAACAGAGTTTAAAAACAGCGAGATCCTTTAATATGGAGGTGTTATTATAGGTATATAAAGCGCTGACAACAAACTAAGTACAGATCCCAGAATGCACCGCATCAGATGCATTGCTTCAAAACAACAATTGTAAAATAGTATGCTTGAATCTCTATCTTGTATAATTCTGAGTATATATATTTTAATTGGACACTATTTAACATTTTAATTTGTTTAGTATGTTTAAAGTTTACATTTATTTACTTTGTTATAGTGGTCGACCGATCGATCGGTTTTCCCGATTAATTCGCACCGATAGTTGATTTCCGGAACGATCGGTAATCGGCAAAAATGCCTGCCCGATAGTTTCGGTTTTCGTCGGAAACAATACAGCCGAAAGGCGATGACGCAAGCAGAATAATTGAACGAATCTCACTCACTTTAGTTTATAATGACCGCGGTCCGTCATGAGCTAGAGTCAGCGCGCGCATGAGAGAGAGAGAGTGTGTGTGTGTGTGTGTGCGCGCTCAGTTCACAGGTTGCGATTATATCAATATAATAGCGAGGTTTAATTATCAATATAGTTAAAATTATTCTTATTTAATATAGCACAGTTTTGTGATTCAGTTGTTCTTGTGTTGTAGAATGTACTTGCAAAAATAAAGTTTTGCACTATTGTTTTACTACATGGAGTGTTATTATGATTTTATTTTTTGATAGTCTTCATTTTATAAACTATCGGTTAATTAATCGGTTATCAGCAAGCACGGCCCAACCTAGTTATCGTTATCGGTAAAATTCAATATCGGTCGACCACTACTTTGTTATAATATTCCTGTTTGTTTATTTATTTTTATCCAATTTGAAGAAAAAAAAAAAAAACGTTTTTTAATTTTACATCCTATTTGGCCACCACGACAGGTCCTACAACTAAAATCATTGGAAAGTTTTATTTAAATTTAAAGCAAAGAGTAACACATGCTATTCTATTGCTGTTTGACAACTTAATGTTTGGGGTCAAATCTTTAAAAAAAAGTCTTCAAAAGATAAAACAATCGTGATTCCTATTTTTGCAGAATCATGCAGCTCTATTAGCAGCCATATTGACAAACTTTACACACTCACTTTTCTTTACTTTGTTGTCTACGACTGGGAAAGGGGCTTTATAAATAAGATAAACTTAACTAAAACACAATAATTTGACAAGCATGATAAAACTGTTAAATAGGCAGATAGTTGAGATACAGAAAGTGCAAAGTAAGTCCATGAGGCTTCTGGGCCTTACGTAAGCACTGAGAACACCCCCTCACACACACACACAAGGGGCAGCCATGCACAGGGATTACCATGCAGAAGATGGAACAGGAAGTGATCAGGCATTAGGACAAGTACGCGGTGGAGACCTTACACTGTACACAAACATTTAGCAATCTGGGCCATTTCAACTCCATTTGAAGAAAGGAGGGAGGGGGAGAGAAAGAGAGAGAGAGAGAGAGAGAGAGAGAGAGAGAGAGAGAGAGAGAGAGAGAGAGAGAGAGAGAGAGAGAGAGAGGGTTTTGTGCAATATTGAAATAATCATTTAACTTTTAACTTGTCAAAATAGTTATTCATACAAAAAGGTCCAGTGTTTTGGACTGTTCTAGCAATGTTTTTGCTTTTAACAATAAAGTATTGCTGGAAATATACATTTCAAGACAAACTTCTGAATTAAACACAAATTAGAAAATTAAAAAATAGATAATTCTCCATTAAATTCCGACACCTCAAAACACCACATACATTGCACAAATGAATAGTTTCAAGTTTCTGAAATTTGTGTTTGTGTTCAAGTGACAATTCTTTACATTTTGCAAATACAAAACTAAAAATTATATATATTATATATAAATTATAAATATATATATATATATATATATATATATATATATATATATATAAATAATTTTTTTTAACTAGTTAATCACACTTCCCTGACCAAATTAATCGTGATTAAAAGACTGAAGCTTGTAATATTGGATATTGAGGTGTATTAAGTAAATTCAACAAAATGTAAACTCAACAATAAATAAACACTCGTTTAAATACTGTAAAATAATTTAGTATAATTTTTGTTCAATTTGCAATGTATTGTCTACAATGTAGAGTCGGCACTTTTTTTCAAGATAAAACACACAAAAAAAGTCAATTTTGGTCTTACATATATAAGTGTTATCCATCAACTGAAAGTTTGAAGTACATGTTATTTTTGGTTACACTCTTAATAAAAAACAGGACGTTGTAAACTAAAACGTTTTACCTTCTCTTTGTCAGCTGAAAAAGAACTGTAACTTAACGGCTCTCTTGGTTCTATTCATTGCACGTTGCCAAACCGAAAGTAAAAAAAAAAATGCAACTGTGAATAATGGCGTTAAAAAAAATGACGCGTGTGTGTGTATATATATTTAAATAGATATATATACACATTATAAATGGGAGTATTTTTATTGACAAACCACATTATCTTCACATTCTCTCTGAATGGCTAGCAATCATTGAGAATTGTTGTAAATACTTTAAAATGCGTAAATTGAGCAAAAAACTTTTTACAGTGTTATTTTTCGCTCTATCAGTATGCAAGAGAGTGGCCATGACAGGAAAATGTTTTGGAGAAAACAAAACCCATCAGCATCAAATAACATGCTGCTAAATACATAAAGGTGTAAACACACAGAAGACAAAAACAAAAAACACACAACTACTCGAGCAAAAGGAGAGTTAAAATAATTTCACAGGGAAAAGAAAGCTACGAAGAAAGGGTATTCAGGCCAAGGCTGAAACACACAGTCATTAAACTCCAACTTGATTTCTTTCCGTATAAATGCTCCATGCTTTTAAATCCCAAAGCCAACTAAGAGCATGTAACCTACAACTATCTGGCTGATAAATCCAACGCTGCCATAAACCACCATAAACTAAAAGGACTTTGGAGGCCGGGCCGCACCAAGTAGGGAAGTGTTCCTGCCATCACTGAAGCTGCTTGTGTAATTTTACAGTTACTACTGCTGTCACCCATAACAGTGATGCAAAGGTCACCAATCCCAATCAGAGAACAGCACAGTCATAATATTCCTCCATCATAGCTCTGCAGAACCTTGATAACGTGGAGATCCGTCCGACCGGTGGTGAATGTGATGGATTCCTCCACAAACCGAGCTTTGATGAAGCTGTGAAATTAATGTCGTTTACAACGAGACCATTGGATTTAAAGCAGTAAAGCACCGCACACTTCACAACAGCGCCAGATTTGTTCGTTTAACAGTAATAAATCAAGGTACTGTGGTGTTTATAATGGGTTTGTTATGTGAACATTCATCCACATGACACTTCATCTACACTTTACATTTTCGTGGATACTTGAGTCACTTTACTTTTTACCTTTCAACCTACAGTTTTTGTATTTGTACTGTCTAGTATTTTATTGGACACTATTTTATAGAGACACCCACCCACACACACACATACATACACAAAGCTGTTGTACTTTGTACTCTACATTTGTACTTTTTCTGTATTTTATTTATATTTATAGGACACTTTAAACACTTACACTTGAGATACTTTACCCGCCACTACAGATTTTGCATAGTTTATTCTATTTTATTTTATTGCCTAAATGTTGCACTACCCCCGCCCCCTTTTTATAGCTTCATCCCTTGCCCCCCTCTTCTTTAAATGCTGGACATTTGAGATCAATATCTGCCGGAACTTCTTGGTTATATGTTTGCATTAAGGATCGCGGTTGTGAAGCATGACCCATATTGCACTAAGCTTTGGATCATACACGGACACCTGAATGACCCGACAATAATTATAGGATGAATTATCAAGGAGCTTTATGTTCTGAGCGGATTCAGTGTAGAAACCAACCAAAAACAAGGCCAGAAAACAAGCAATTACCAATCAGAGAATGTATTTATATATATACTGTATATATGTATGTATTCTGGTATGTACGTGTGTGTATGTATATATTCTATAATACATTATTCTATAACATTTTATAATAACATATTTTTATATTTTATTGACTTTTTATTTATTTATAAATACGTAGTATATACAATTTGTATAGTAAAGTATTGTATTTGCTAGAAAACAACCTAGCTAACCAACCTATTTGGCAAAAAAAAACAAGCAATCTGATAAATTATTAATAATAAAAACAAAACAAAAGACAAATTGCTGAAAATGCCCAGCAGAGTGTGTTTTAGATTTGTAGAACACTTTCCTTGATCCACAACCATAAATTAGACAAATACAAAAAGTGATTGGCTCTGATGCCGTGTGACTTCCCAACAAACACCACGTCACAATATAACCAACTGGAATCGAATAGCGAGGAAAACAGAAGCGTTTGAAGCGGAAGCCCGATTTGTGAGGATCCGAAACGCACGACTGCAGCTGTGGAACAAAAACAGGTGTGGAGTGTGTGGCATTTCCGAGAGCCTGAAAGACAAGGCCAATAAAGAGCAGCGAGACCACGAGGATCAGTGATGCTCAAACATCTCCACAGTAAACATGCTCGCATGCTAACCACTAGGAAGTGTTTTTACTGTACGCATCCACTAATCCATACACTATGGGCAACAAAACACACACACACACACACACACACACACACACACACGAGTCGCTTTATCATCTGTTTAAGTTCAGCACACTGTAACTTACACCATTTTTGCACTATTGTACTTTATTTTAAGGTATGATAGACTTTGTTTTTAGGCTCATGTTTTTCTACATTTATGGATATATTTTAATCCAGAGTGGCGGATTGAATTGAATTGAATTGAAAAATCCTTTATTAGTCCAGTAGTAAAGAGTTGGACCTTCCACAAAAAATTCTGGTTCAAATCCTGGTCTATGCGCAAGACACACGACTGCCCACTGCTCCGGGTTTGCATCGTTTCATTGTGTGTGAGTGTGTGTGTGTGTGTGTGTGTGTGTGTGTGTGTGTGTGTGTGTGTGTGTGTGTGTGTGTGTGACTGGATGGTTAAAAGCATTAACATTACTTTGTATTTTACGTTAGTCTTTTGCACTGGATTTATTTTATTATACAATTTAATGTATATTGATCAGAGAGAAACAATAGCGTAATAAAACAGATATTAGATAGATCTCTATATGCCCTGTACTGACAGAATTGACAATAAAGTTGATTTCAACTTAACTTTGATGTTGACAATATGGCAGACTGGAAACTGATTGTTACATTTTGAATTAACTCTATTGAATGTAATATCGCAGGCCGAAACTGTACTTATGTCAATAAGTTGTATAAGTTATACAAAATTGATATTTAAAAAAAACGGTAATTACACTTTATCATCCAAGGATGGAGCAGCACTTTTAGAAACCGGTTCTTGATTCGAACCAATCACGAGGGCGTTTCCGAACCTCCAAATACTAGGCTGAAAACAATAACAACGCACAAAAACATCGCGATTTACAAAATAAAAGTCAACCGACGTCACGTTTCAACCGCTGACATGCATGATCAACTTAAATGTTTTGCTTCGGCACTTTTAATAGAATTGCCCGTCGATCTGGTCAACAGGATGCACATTTCTCCCGCAAAGAAAAAAACTATTTTGGTTTAAACATTAGCAAAAGCTTTGAATGCGAGACTTTCTTACCTCTCTCTGCTTGTTTTTGGTCCAGGCGGCTGGTTTGATCAGGCTAACCTTGGCGGTGCGGCTAGCCAGCTAACTCGGGCGCTTCTTTACTGGGCTATTCTAGCCGGTCTGCTTCGGAATAAGATCCACGTGTGAACGGTGGCGAATTTTCCGAAGTAAGACGCGCCAAAATCCCCTTTTATGGGCTAATTAGAAAGCATGTAGGTCTGTCAGCCTTGCACTGCTAGCGAAGCGGCTAATCCCCGTAGCTGCCGTCACAGCCTTCAGCAAAAGCCACATTCATACACATTCACTGACCGACTACATACCCAGACGTTCGGTCATTAAAACTGAATTGTCTTCCCCTTTTATGTTAAACACAGACCGCAACCGCCGACTCGCTAACCTGTTACCTCAAGTTAATGTTAGCGGTCTGTGTTAGTGCTCTGCTCTCTGCTTATTTTTTCCTGGCTCAAAACAGACCGCTAAACCTAACATGATGATTTGTTGCTTTAGAACATCTAGTCTGTTATTGGCTGAATTGGTCTGAAAGGATTCGTTTATTGGTGGACTGAACTGTCAATCAAATTGTCCTGTAACCCGCCCCGTAAGTCAAACGTCATTTAAAGTCGAGAGCAACAGAGTTCGGTTGCGGCGCACATGTCTGAGATGGAGATTGGATGGAGAACAAGGGCCAGAAATGCCCGTATGACGAGAAATGTCACTGAGAATCGGTTCTCACCACAACTCTAAAGTAACTGTGTTAGTTACGACAAGATATTTTCTATTTATTCACAACTAGCCAGGCAATCCCGCCCGCTTACTATTATTAGTAAAGGATTTAGAGGATTTTTCCATTCTGCAATTACTGAATCAACACTTGGAACACGATGTTACATAATCTCAGTATGCGATTGTCAATTGATTTTGTTGTTGTTGTTGTTGTTGTTCATAACCATGAATAATTAAACATGGTGAGACGGACCTAAAAAGGTGTATTATTAAAATTAAATAAAACAATATTTAAAAGAATATTCTTGTGTCATCACAATAACATTTTTAAGATAAAAGTTAAGATAGCACATACAATATTAATTATTGATATAAAGTTATAACATCGTGCATCATTGCAAGCACATCATTTGAAGTACATTGCTTCAAAACTAAAATCAATGTTCATTTATTAGATAATAAATTATAATTATTATTTTTTTTTTTACAATTTAATAATAAATCGCCTATTTCATACAAAACCTTTTACAATTACAATCCTGAAGTTGTCTGGGTAAAAAAAATATTTTAGCCACTTGGTGACGCTAATGTGTCTTGCCCGCATTTTTTTTTAGAATGTTCCTTAACGAAAGATGAACCCAATGACCCGTTTGATAACAACAAATGACCTCTTTTTCTGCTAAATTAGAGTTGGCGTTAGTCAGTTATACATTAATCATTTACAATCATTTCTCAACATGTCTTTAAATAAATTAAAAACAAAGTTCTAAATGGATGTTGAGGCACCAGAAATGAATTAATATTGTGTTTTTATGTTCATAAAAAGTAGCTAAACAGAGTCAGTCAAACGCAAATGGGGTTTGAACACTGTTTTAATTGCCAATAATAAGGACAGGAAGAACAGAAGTGTGTTTTCTTACTCGGATACAGTACATGTCATGTTTGTGACCATAAACAGCTCAGTGCACTTCAAATCAACAACTCACAATAGATCACAAATTATTACACAAAAGATCTTGATATTAGTGCGTCACACCAGAGCAGTTTACTGGGAAACAACAATTTAAAGAACCATGTGTAAAGAGATGGACTTCACCAGCCAAAAAACGGCACCAAATGATTAACGGTGTGTTTATATGTATTGTGTGTACTTATATATGTGTGTGTATGCTGAAAAAAGCAGCTCATAAATGTACTTTGTAAAAGCCTCTATAAATCTGCAAACTTTTTTTCAAGCTAAATTTACTGCAATTTAATTACACGTTTCATTCTATTATATTATATTTATATTTATAACAGTAATTTTAACTTAAAAATCAACAATTTGCACAGACTTTTTAAAGTAAATATTTATGAGTTGTTTTTTACTGTGTGTGCATAATCACATATATACATATAATATTTACACACACATCTGTGTGTGTAAGTATATAGTATGTATGTGTGTGTATATATAGTATGTGTGGATATATAGTATGTGTGGATATATATATAATATGTATTTACAAACATACACATGCAGGCTATTTATGCTCAGTCTCTAAAATATTTGCTTACTAATTAAAACAAATATTTAAAACAAATGTGCGCGCACACACACACACAGACACACAGTATATGCTTGCACACACACATGCACACGTGAAACAAAACTTGAACTGAATTGTGATTATTTATAAAAAATAGTTTTGTGCCTGTAGTGGGAGAATAATGTTTCTCAAGGCACTGGGTTTACTCTTCTGTAACTGGCCAATATTTTACAGGTTGTTTCATGCTCAGGATGAAATTGGGTATTTACCAAAACTGTTTTTTTTTTCCTTTTTTTTTTAGCTAACAGACATCAGATCAACAAAGTTAATACTGACAGCTTCTTTGAGTATGAAAATACACCCGTTGACTTTGGCCATGTTCCTATGAATGCTACTTGAATCCTCTGAATCCTACTTGATCAAAACTGCGGCAACTTTATACAAGCGAATAAAGCAAATGTTTTTCACTGATGCTTTTAAATCAGACTAGCGTCCTCGGGCCAACGTTTGCCCACCAACCCAGGATTTAATCAAACCCCATCCTGGCGCTCCGTTCACAAACCTAGTGGCCTTGGTCCTAAATCAAGGTTAATTTCCTGAAATTGTTTGGTTGTCGTTTTTTTTCCAGAACGGCAACTTCCAATGTTAAAAACCAAAAAAATGAAGATGAAAGTGATGAAAAATCGTCCTGAGAGGAAGAGAACGAAGCGCTCATAGTCTCTCTCACACACAGACAGACACACACACACACAAGTGCTATCATTGAACAATTTGAATGTTTTAGATAAATCAAAAAAAATTACTCCGGACTGAAGAATTGCATCAAAGTATAACGTGTCTTTCCTCTGCCAATACCTAATAATAAACTACAAAAAAATAAAACAATTTCTTGCTTATGCAGTTACTTTCGTAAAGAACAAAATCACCTTTGGTCTTGATTGCGCAGTAAAGATTTGAATTAAGCTGGATGTAAATCAGAAAACAAATCTATGCATTATCTCAGTGGCAGAGCACAGATGAGCGCATTTATGTTCATTACATTAATAACATCGCAAACAATTATAAAAAAGCAGTACAGTTTAACTTTAGTTCTGAAGTAAATGTTGGAACTTGTAAAATAAGGCTATAAAATGTAACTGTAAATGGTGGAATTTATCAAATAAATCGGTACAGTTTTACTGCAATTCCACAATAAATGATGCAATTTACCAAATAAAGCGGTAAACTTTTACTGTAATTCCTTGATAAATGGTGGAATTTACCAATAAAGTAGTAAAGTACTTTAAATACTTAATAAATTGTAAAATTTACAAGCGCTGAAAATGTTTTACTGTAACTGCAAAACACGTTTTACCTTAATTTTGAGATAAATGGCAGAATTTACAAAACCTAGTGATAACTGCGCAGACAAGACCAAACACTAAAACCATAAGATTTGAATTGTTTTGTTTTGCTAAATTGAGCTCAATCTAAATCAAATAATAGCTGCATTATCATTAAACATCCAATAATACAAAGTTGAAATTCCGTGAGCAACATTTACTCTCAACTCCTCTTATTTCTGGTTCTAAGTTACGATAAGCTTTGGCCATTTTTAAAAGCTTGAGCACCTCATCCTTGTGATTACTCCTAGAGAATTTTAGATACAAAATACTTTTTTGTGTTCACTGCATTCATAAATCAGAACTGAATCTAAGTGCCTGTGTCGCAAAAGTCAGTAAAACGTATCAGACTTGGGAATAACGCGCCAAACAACTGGCATTTGATTCAGATCTGATCCAGACTCTGCTTTAAATCCAAATATCTACAGCAAGGATTCGAAATATGAACAGGAAGTCGATGTATACAGCTTTTGTGCTGACAGGAAGTTCCCTCCCCTCATTCTCTCGACCACTTTTTTTGTGACGAGCTGTTTTGAACAGAATGAAACGCTCGGCGCCTCTTGACTTCGGCTCAGAAAATGGTGGAAAAAAAACCCTAAAGGAAGCCCACCGACGAACGGTGGCATGGGAATGTCCGATAAGGGAGGGAAGTTAGTCAACCGGCCACTTATTCCATTCAAGGATCAAACAACCAGAGGGAATTCTTTCCTAATGTTTAAATTCCTACTTAGAGTTTTGGAATTCCATCTTAAATTACTGAAATTCCATTTAAAACTTTTTCTAAAATAAAAACAAAAAATCCAATAAACTTGCATAATTTAGTTCTCTAAGAAGAACAGCAACCAGCACTGCTGAAATCGCCTGGTTAAAATATCACCAGATGAGAACACGGGTTTGATAGGCATCGCTTTTCCGTGCGGAAAGAAGCGCAGGAAGCTTCGCGTTCAGAAAAAGCTCTTCCGTGACATTCCCAACCTTTGGAAACAGCGGGAAGTGACAACCTTGTGACATCGTGCTGCCGACGAACAAATGGCGAAACAAGACATATAAAAAAAAAAAGCCACAGAGCAAATGTGAAAAGTGACTCCCAACTTCAGGACAAGCCGAAAATCCCGAAGATCACGGGGACCAGGAAAACACAGCTGTAGGCCACCGTGCCATAAACCAAAAAGCGGTAGGAGAGTTCGATGTGTGCGTGCTGTCTGGCCTTCCGCACGTCATCCGACGGGACCCCGAAGACCCTGCACGCCAGGGGGATCGCCACAGCCTTCATGGCGGCCCTCACTGCCAGGAGCACGGCCACGCCCACCAACAGGCGCATGACCGAGCGGCCCACCAGGGCTCCGTTAATCAGCGGCATGGCGAGGGGCAGAGCTTCTTCAGCGGGATCCTGATGGAGACCCAACTGGTGGTTCAGACGACACGCCAGGGCCGCACCAGCCGCGGTGGCCAGAGCTTGAGCCGTGTCGCCTCGGGACGTGCTCCACGTGTCCAGGGAGAAGGCCACCAGACTGAAGCCCACGTGAAGGAGCAAGATGACCAGAGGAGCAGAGCTGTGGGTCAGGTAGAAGGAGTCGATGGCACCCAGCATGGGCTGAAGCACCGCGAGGATGAGGACGCTGTAGAGGAAGCCCGTAATCACCTCCTGCCAAATACAAGTTATTATTAATAAGGTTGTACAGTTAATATTCATGATTCCTTATTTAATTAGCAGTAGATGGTGGCGGGCAAGGACATTCCGCATGACTTTGTGCGTGTTTTTTGCACCATCCTGCTTCATCTCAGGGTCTGACGGTAATTTTGAAATGATTGATAAAGTTTAACAGAAAATGTGCTGAAGACAATTGTAAAATGTACTACATAGAGTGGTATGGTTTAACAGTAAGTTTGAAATAAATGGTGAAGTTGACAAAACAAAACGGCTAAGCTTCACTGTGTTTCTGTGATAAACGATAGATTTTGCTAAATAAAGATGCAAAGCTGAATGTAATTCTACAATAAATGCTTTTTTAAATAAATCAGTGAAGTTTAACTGTAATTTTACATTAAATGCTGTGTTTTATACAAAGCGGAAATGTTCTACTGTAATTAAATAATAAATGCATTTTTCAAATAAAGCAGTATAGTTTAACTGAAATTCCACAACAAATGCAGTTTTTTTAAAAAGCGGTAAAGTTTAACTGTGTTTTTGTTTTTAATGTAGCAGTGAATTTCAACAGAATTTCAACTGCAATAAAACTTAGCTTTACGAAAACTAATCTGTAAAATTTAAATAATTATTCTAAAAATGGTGGATTTTATAAAATAAAGTGGTAACAGTTATCGCACTTCTGCAATAAATGGCCACTTTTCTGGAAAATAAATCAGTAAAGAAAAGTACTTTTAAGATCTACCATTTTTTATTCCATTGATAAAAATAGGAATCCACCAAATAAAACGGTAACGTTTAACAAAGCAAAATTTGTCAAGTGAAACGAAATTTAATCAGTCTTTCTTAGGCTGCCGCACGTAAAAAACAAAGCAAAGTACGCTGAATATTCACACTAAAACTCAAATCCACAAATTTCAAACTGCGGTAAAAGGAGGCTCTACTGTATTCCAATATAGCTTAGCTTAATGATTAAAATGCTAACCAAACACACACACAGCTACCCTTTATCAGTAAATGCATCGTCGAGCTTTGCAAACAGGTTTTATGGAAACAGAACAGGGCTTATTGTCTATAGACAGTGGAGTTTATATGGAACATTCTGGACATTTTTTTTCCCAGAGTAACAAAAGTCAGAAGATCAATGGCAGATCTCAGACACGGCGCTAACAGTGAATGCCGCCTTTTAAAGGTTCCTAGAGCGTGACAGGCTCAGTCTCGGTCATTCAGGTCGTTCTTCAAACTCGTTCCCTCATATTTAAAAGTTTGAGATGACATGAGTAAATCATCTATTTCTTGTCGACTGATCTGACATTCAAGGTTACAGAAGATTAGCGGTTGACCTTGGACACCTCGCGATAAAGCCGGTCCTGTGGCGGACGTCTTGATGCAACACACACATGCTGATGTGGACTTAAAACGTGTAAAAGGGCAAAAGAACCACACAAATCCGCAGAATGAAATGGCTGATGTGGAGGTTTTCACAATCGCTAAACGTCTGAAGAGATTGCACAGACGTTCAACCGGTTCATCTAGTTCACACTCGTGTGCAAATGTAAACTCTCCTCCATGATTTTTGCGCTTTTAATGGTGGACACTATTTGGACTGTCGATTTATGTGCACATATTGTATTTCACTTTATTCACGTTCAAAATTTATATTTTCTTTAATTGTTTTGTTTGTACTG
This sequence comes from Paedocypris sp. Pulau Singkep, assembly GCA_017309775.1. NCBI lineage: Eukaryota > Metazoa > Chordata > Actinopteri > Cypriniformes > Paedocypris > Paedocypris sp. Pulau Singkep. The sequence goes on along the minus strand of MU204172.1, from coordinate 599,320 downwards.
TATGTTGTTTTTTGTAACAATTTTGTTACAACTATAATTATACACACACACACACTCAACTGACTTTATTAGTATATTTTTAAGGAACTTTAAAAGGAACAAATGAATAACTTCCCTAATGCAAATCTCTACTCAGCCAATCACATCAGTGAATTTAGAAATTATTTGACAAAAAATGTGTATTGTTTGCAAATAATTGTTTAGTTTAAATATATTGTTTAAATATATAATTTTTTGTAAATATCTTTAAAAAAAAAAAGTAGACACTTTATGTATCTTTATATATTTTTTGTAAATATCTTTAAAAAAAAGTAGACACTTTATGCTTCACATTACAGCGCAGTCATCGAGAGCATTAAAAACGACACTGTCCCATCACCTAGGCAACAAGCATCTGCGTTCTATAATTGGGCGCTTTTAAAGCATTCACCCATGAGTGTTTGTAAAATGAACGGCTCTCAGGAAACATATGGATCTTATTCCTAACCCGTGTCAGACGGAGCTGATATCTCACACTGGAGTTGCTCAAACCAACGGTGAGACTGTCAAACGGCGGGTTTCTTCCTTTTAAGATGGAGGTGAAATCAGAGAAACACGGGAAAACTTTTACTCACCAGAACCGAGTGCATGCCCATATAAACCCGGCTGACGCAGACAAGCACACTCCAGCACAGCGCCATGCTCAGGCCAAACATAAACGGGTACTGTAGGGAAACAAACACCAGAAACCAGTTTAGAAGAGTTATTCAACCCTAACCTAACCTTCCTTAACCCAAATCCTTCATATGTTTGTTTTCCTAGCCACTCTTTTCTATTGGCTTGCCCACTGCTCGTAGTTAATTACACTCTTTGTTCTGATTGGTTTGTCCAAAAAAAAAACAAATAAACGCAGCGTAGGCTTGATTGGTTGTCTCGAGTCAGGCCTGGTCATGTGAGCAATCTTAATGACATGATCTGAAATCAGGAATGCGAGTCAGCCAATGTGGCATCGATTTTACCAGCCAGTAAAATGTACATAAATATATTATACAGTTATACTTAAACTGTAAAATATACACATTTATATACACTTTATTCTATATGTGTTCCACTTAAGACGTGCGTTACGCAATCAGGATTCCAAGAGAACTTACTGGAATGCCCATTTCCATTCCTATCAGGCATTTTACTTTTTTCTGACTTTATCTACATTATAAATCAGTATTTTTCATTACCAAGTATTAAATGATTAATCAATGAATAACATAAATAGATGAGTTTTACATTCTGAGTGGTGATTTCGTAACATTTCGAAATATCAACACAATGTTTTTGTCTTGAGCTTCCTGCATTATTCTGAAAGGGAGATGTGAAATCAAGAAAAAAAGTCACATGGACTTTGTTTCACTTAGTGGTTTAACCATCAGATAAGACTGTCAGTCTTCAATAGGTCAGTCGCTTTTCCCTGACGACCGCGGAAACTGAGAAAAGTGGCTGACTGGGAACTATAGCAAGAACAGAATCAATACCAAAATATCCATTTAATTATGGAAAAGCATTTTGGCTTAAAATATACAGTGTCACTTACATATTCAAATAATGATAATAAATACATAGGTTTGGTTTAATAAAACTATGCATTTTCTCTTAAGAAATGAACTAAAAGAGCTCAAACGATACAAGAAAAGGTGTGTTTCTAAAACAGAGGCTTTTGAGAAGCAGACATACACCCGGCTGAACATCAGATCAAAGTTTCTTTGAAGAATTGCAAGAACAGAACTAGAGGGGCTAGGCCGCAAACCACAATAAACACTGGAGCTCCACAGGGCTGTGTGCTCAGTCCACTGCTGTTCACTATTCAAATTACTGTGTTTCAAATTTACTGTATTATTTACCGTGTTTGTGTAACTTCATTGTTGGGATAAATGCAGAGCAAAATTGAACAGTCCCTAATGGCCACATTGACTATTTTAAACGCTCAGTGGGTCGTTGTTCCAGGCTACAATTTTAAATCTTTTATCTAAAAGATTTTAATCTTTAGCATCGTTTAATTCAATTTCCGTTGAACCGATTCAATAAAACTGGGATCAGGCTCTTGATGTCAGATGTTGCAGTCTTGAGTAATACACAGCATATCTTTGGAGAAATACCTACCCTATAAATGTCATTCATCAGCACAGTAGATTCAGTCGTGTGAGTGATAAGAGAAACGCTCACAGAAGGTGGGCTGTTTTGATAAGGCCAAGGGAAGTGCAGAAAGAATTGTGTCAGCAAATCTAATAAACGACGACAAGCAATTTCAACCTTACGCCTTAAAGTGAAGATCTATTGTTCTACTTACATCATTATAGTCAGAGATTTTAGTGTAATTTGTGTAATTATTAGGCATCAAATATAATATGAATTAGAGCTGCACAATTAATCGTTAAAATACTGCGATCTTGATTCTACCCCTTCACTATCTAATTTAGCATTCATACAAAGCTGCCAAACTCTCTGATCTATGACCAGCAGTTTCTGTCAGAAACCCAGCTGTTCGCAATCATTTAAATATTATAAACGACAAATGATCTTGCATTACTTCTGTCTTACTTTGGGGCCACGCATGCTAATTACCTGCACTACAGACAGTGGATGACACTCAGCAAACCACATACAGCAAACATGTACATTTGAGGACAAAATTATTAGCCCTCCTACAAAATAATCATTGTTTAAACAGAGCTAATAATTTTGTCCTCAATTGTACAAAATCTGTACCTTGGAATGTTTATAAAGTTTAATGGTGATTTTGTTTTTTCTTTACAACATTACTTTTACATTACATTATATTGTATGTTTCAATATCAATAAAAATCCAGAAAGAATCGTGAAAATAATTGTGATCTATATTCTAAGCAAAAAAAAAATTGATTCTCATTTAATCCAGAATCGTGCAGCTCTAATAGGAATATGATTATATAGTATAATAACAGTATTCAGTAGAGGTGGCCAACTATACGGTGCGTGTCTCAGAACCAGAGATGCAAGAATTCAGAAACAGATGAAGCAGAAACTGATCTTAGAATCTGAACTTAGAATAACGAAATGTACAGTAGTGGGTCAGGACTGTAAAGGGCAAAATTTACTTAAAATGTACAACGCCATTACAGTATAGTCAAAGATTGAATGTAATTTGTGTATAATTATTAGGCTTCAAATATAATATGAATGTGACTACATTATTACAACAACAGTATGCAGCCCAAGTCGTGACTACCAACTGTATGATGCGTGTTGCTGGACCAGGGATGCAAGGACTCAGAAATAAACGATGGTTAGTGAAGTGCAGTATCTTATTTAAAAAAAAAAAAAAAAAAGTACAGTAGTGACGGTATTTGTATATTGAGGGTACAAATACAAAATACAAAAATATCAGAAGTCTTATATTCCAAATTATAACCCCATCATCTGACTAAAACCTGAACATCCCGATGGCACTGATCATTCAGGTCTGTGTTGTTGTGACTGAGGACAGTAAGTGGTACTGTACCTGCCAGCGGCTGTTTGTGAGCATGAAGAGGCAGAAGGGCAGCGCAGTGCCGGACATGGCGTGTGTGGAGGGCATGCTGTACTCCGTGTTGTAGAAGACCTCGACCTTCACCACTGGAGGAGAAGCGGGACGGGTCCAGCGGATGAGATCTTTGGTGGACTGTCCGAGGAACAACACCCAGGCCCACACCACAATGAGCTGGCGGCTCACGAAGGGGTCCACGTTCCACATTAGAAAGGGGAAGAACACGATGAAGAACATCTCATTGCCCAACTCGGTTCCTAAGGAGAAGAGATAGAATAGAAACTTGTTCTCGATGATGAACTCCTGCCCGACATCCCCAGTCAACGAGTTCCTCCGAAAGGGCTTGACTCTTCCCGTCGACTCCCCTTCTTCTCCATCCAGCGAACATCTGTCGTGTTCATCAACACCAACATTTGAACTTTTCTTCTGTCTTGGGCCCGGAAGACCCTGGCCGGGGTGAGCTCCATTGACTGAGAGCTTCGGGTCCCTCTCGGGTGCTTTTTTAGAAAATGTCCCCCGAACGCCGCACAGTTGCTGGAAGCGAGCGACATGACAAGGGTCCTGGAGATAGCGACAAAAGCAGACGAATCTTCTGACGGCGTCCATTGCGAAAGCGAAAGGTCTCTAAACCGAAGCGGGACGAGATGCTGCGAGCACGAGCCCGAACATGTGATGGCGGAACGTTAAATTACAACGCACGACACATCGCTACAACAACACGGCGCGTCTTGCTCCGGCGGGAAATCGTTGAATATCGCGACTGAAGTCCGAGTTCCAGTCCGTTATAGGAAGGCATGGACACCGTCAGGGCGGACAACAGCTGAGGCATCTACGTAGTGGAAGGCGGGCACGGGCTCTGGCGATGACGTAGTATAGATCGCTGTCATTCTCGCTTCGGATCCGCACATGTAACGTTCGATAATAAATATAACGAGATAGAAAGGCAGCCGAAACACGGATCGTGGGCGGAGCCTGTGCGATACGGAACCATGGGTATGTGACCAGAAATATTATTTTGATTACTTTCCATTGTGATTAACTATATCAACGGATGTTAATACTATTAATATTCGTTTTGAAAGATAAAAGAAACGCAAAGGTATTTGGGAAAAAAGTGTCGACGACGTCACGTGACACGTTATCGCGTCCAGGATCATCATAACCAATCGGATGGCTTGCTAGGTTTTGCGTCACATTTCTGGATTTAAGCGGACGCTATCAAAATAAATAAATAATACACCAACTATAACGTCTTAAAGTTCTAACGTTCCTTATCGGTATGTTTCATCCAATGGACATTAAAACATGTTACTTACATACAGAAGCAACTGCAAAGAAAAACACATTTATTTCAATTAAAAAACAAAACAAAAACGACGTAAATAAACTGAGGCAAATGTAGATAAACGTTTATATTATACACAATAATCAATAACTTGGGAATGTAGTAGGCCAGTCCTCAACACCATTTAAATCTCCTTGGGAATTTGCGTCTTACTGAAATGAAACACATTCCAATTAAAATAAATAAATAAATCCAAGTACAGATTCTATTTGAATTCCCGTATAGAATCGGATACTCACGTGCGGTCTTGTCTTCCTCCATCATACTCAGGAGCCATTCGTGCGTCAGCTCTGGCTGCGTCATTTCTTTAAGAGAAATAGAATAAAAGTCCCATTAGGGAATTTCAGTAACAGTAAGAGCCCAAGGCTGACATTACCTGGCTCTAAGAGCAAGGTTCTGGCTCTAAGAGAAACAGGTCCCTTCTTGCGGTCAGATGAGTCGGTTTCAGGCTCGGTTTTAACCAGCTGCGTCGCTCTGTGACGTCTGGATTTTTTTACCTTTAAAGCACATGCTAGCATCATGCCTTTGTTTATCACTACTTTTAAACAAAAGCATAATCCAATAACAAATTAAATGTTCAAACCGTTCCGAGATGGTTGTATGATTTGGCTTTGATGCTGGCAAGCAGAGTTGCTCTGTCAGGCTTGAGAAAAACCAGAGATATGGATTTCATAGTGAGTATTACATCAAAACAGTTGTTAAGATATGAAATGAATAATGGCGAGGGAAAAAAAAAGCACTCACTTCAGAATTTTCAGTATTCTTCACGCTTTTTTCCTTCCACAAATGGATTAATTTGATATTAATATTAATTTGATATTTTACCATGAGAATAAGAATATTCTATGAGGAGCATGAAACGAGCAGTGAAACTCACGGAGCGTTTGCTCAGCCACTGCTGGTACTCAGCAGAACTTTTCTGAAGCAGCTCTGGAAGCTCCAGTAGTGTCACTCCAGATGTGGGCATGGAGGATTTCATCAGTCTTTCATAGTGACTGTGAACATTTGCAATCTCCTGCACAAACACAGCAAGGTGACGAGGGAGAAATAAAAGATAGACAGAGTGGAAGACAAGAAACAGAGTGTGTGACAATAGAGAGACGGAGAGAGACAAACATGGACAAATAGTGCAAATCAGATCAAAATAAAAAGGAGAGAGATGAAATAGAAAGGAAGAAAAAAATTTAAAAACAGTGTGAGAAGAAATGAAGATCGCAGAAGCAGCAATAGTGTAAAAGTGTTAAATAAAAAGAAAAAGAAAAACGTGAGGGGGAAAAAAGCAAATATTTTTTATCAAGAAGAGAGATAGTTGAAAGAAGAAAGAAGTTGAAAGAGTAAAAGAGCAAGAGCAAGAAAAAGCAAAGGAAAGAAAGAGCAAAACGAAAAGAGAAAGAGCACAAGGGAAAGGTGAGAAAATTAATTTAAAGGAAAAGCAAGAGAAAGAGCACGAGACAAAAATAAGGTGGAACGAAAGAAAGCAAGAGTGCGACAGATAAAAAGGAAAAGAGTAAGAGAAAAGGGATGGGGTAAGAGATGAGTTAGAAAAAGAGAGAAAGAGTAATAGAAAGTAAATGTGTAAGAATAAAGGGGATGGTGTAGATGATGCAATCTTTACACAAAAAAAAAGTACATAATAAAAGCCCTCACTGCAAGCATTTCCTCAGAACAAAGCTCAGCCATTCTGTTCTTGTGATCGCGGAACCCTTCATTCACGTTGTGCTTAATTCTCGTGTTTGCTTCAAATGTCAGCTGAAAAACATGTGCAGACAGTTTTGACAATGTAAGAAAGCCAAAATCAGATAAGCAGCACAGACATGGACCTTCTTGGGCATGGCTGTGAAGTGGAAGGCCTTATCAGACACAAGTTTTTTAAAGACATAAACGACATCAGCATGATGGAATGCCTTGGCATCCTCCAGCAGCCTCTCTATATGGTACCAGTCTTTAAGAGCCACTCGAATCTGGAACAATAATACATGCGCCATTAAAACAAATGCTTACCTACATAAACATCTTTTCACAATCTAAATGCATAAGCTCACCTTTTGTCTAGGCAAAACAACCTGTGTGTTATAAATGCCATACAACATATACAGGGCCCCCACTCGTATCTGAAAGCTGTACGGGGGTAAAAGATAATGGTAGACCACCGAGAAAGCAAGCTGGGTGAAGAACTTTTTTTCACGACATGAAAGCGATGCACTGTTTAAAACAAAAAGAGAAATAAGGTTCAATATTATAGATTGAACATACAGTGTGTGTGCCTCATTTATAGAGGTTCTGTAATGTAAATCTATAATAAGTAAAACTAATGTAACTTATCACAAGTAACAAATAACTTCTAAGAAACTAATATAAAACTATAATGGTTTATTATAATACAACTTATTTTAAGTAAATAAACAAGTAGTTTTATGTCACCTTCATGAACTATAAGAAATTATTTCCCCGTTTAACACCTTACAACTATTGCCATACACACTAGTGCTTACGTAAAGATGCTGGAGAATTCCATCTCCCTCCAGATGGCTGAAAATCTCTCGAACCGAACCGACTCGGTGACCTGGAAGCGGCCTAGAAGGTCTTCAACGTCCGTTTTGAAGGGAAGTTTGTGACTCTCAAACGCTTTATCTGTTCACAACAACACGAACGTCAAAGAAACGCACGTGCGCGCCACGCGGTGTGTCTATTACTTACTTTGGCCCAATGTAACCATGGCGTCACGGCTTTGAAGTTTGTTGGGTTATCGGTATTTCTTGTTATGAGTACGTGATATAAAACGTGTAATGTTTAATGAAAGTAACGGACTAATAAGAACTGCATAAATGACAGGTAAAAGGTGACAGGCAAAGTGGTACAGGAAGCGGAAATTAAAAATTAAGTCACGCCCACGCAGACGACGCCGATTAGAATAGCTGTTGACATATTAGCATATCTGTGGAATTAGCATGCTGCTGAGGCGAACGTTAGCAAAGAAATTGCGAAAAAGCATATTTGCACTTTACACTGAGCAAAAGTTTATTTTGACACTGAACGTTGAGTAACTTTCAACAACTGTTTTGTTTTTTTTAAAGGTCTTAGCATGTTCAAATGCGTTATTCTTGAATTAAGCAAAAACTTTTTCCTTCAAACGTGCAAAAAAATAAACATTTACATTTTGTTCTTTGTTTGTCCTCCGCTCTCCACTACACATAATTAACAGGGAACAATATCTGACGTTGCACACAAGGAATTATTTCTTTTTTTCTTTTAAGGAATTCAAATTCTGATTTGACACCCAGCACGTGACATCAGATTTATGAGTTGCATTGTGGGAAAAGTTCACTGTAACTAAATATAAACAACGAAGTTTTAATGCAGTTTAAATCAATTGTGACAATTAAAACTAAAATAATTGTAACAAAACAATGAAACAAAAACCCTTTTGAATAAATTATAAACAAAAAATAATACACAGGAAGAAAAATAATAAATATAACAAAAATGTATTAGACCTTGCATGCATACATTTTTAAATATAGAATCAAGAATTTAAATGTGTAAAAGACGTGCAAACATCAAAAAAGCCACACAATTATGGTCCACAATTGTCTTTACTGATGATTTTTGTAATAAACAATACATTTAGAGTTTGGAAAAAAAAAAAACGTTAATGACTGAAGACTGCAGCACAGAATGAAAGTATTGCAATGACATCAATGTCTTCCAAGCAAAAAGTGTTGAAATCTGCAATTTGAAGCATCAAAAAATACAAACGTCGTCTCAGTTAAACAATATGTTCATGTTCTAATGCCATCATAAATACGTGAGGTTTTTTGATGAACGCTAGATTAACTTTGAATGTTCCGAAACTACTCACAAAGCCAAAATCTCTGAAATTTCACAAGCATAACTAAAACTAAACGGTCAAGAATTAAATCTTTTTTTAACTCTAAAAAAGACAGTAAAAAGAATCTGAATTCCCTTTTTTTGCACATTCTCATACAGTTCTTTTCATGGCTTTTCTTTTTACATATTGCCTATGCTGAAAGTGATGCGAGCGAAAAATAAATGCGTTGAAAAGCGACACTTACAAACATCCCGAGTGAAAACCACGATCTTCTGACAAAACTAAGAAGAGAGGAACAAAGAGCGAGAAAAAATAAAAATTTTCAATCTGTCATTAAAAGTACATCGTAAAAATGGTTTTGTATATTGCATGGACTGCTGGTAGTTTGCCTTACGAAAATAGATTATTGTGCGACTGTAGCTACAATACACACGCTTTCAAGGAGGAGGAGCACAATGGGAAGTTTTTGGAAGAAGATCTAGTGGGAATGCAGCCAATAGGTGTCCACAATTCAATCTTTGTGTGCGTTTCACATTAAGGCTCTTAACGCTTCTTTGCTCGATGTCACTCCTCCGTCTCCACGCTCCTCTTTCAATCCCTGTGGGACGGACGCCGACAATTGAAGGTGCTGGTCGTCTAGTACATTTTAAAAACTCTGGAGTTCATTGGGGGGCGTGGAATTGGGAAATTTGGTGACACTGGCAGAAGTCCCACATTAAAGGGACGGGGTCGACGGGTGAGGAAGGGATAGAGTGTCTGGAATGGCCAGGGCAGCGTGGCTCAGATGACTTGGTCCAGAGCGCGCAGGAGATCCTCTCCCTGGAGCAGATGATGGCGGTCCTGCACGGGGGCGTTGACCTCGCAGTCGTAGCGTGTTAGCTGCGGCAGACCCCCGCTTGTCTCGAAGGAGCTGCACAGGAGACGACTGGCCACTTCTGGAGAGCAGAACAGACAGGTCAACCTCAATAGAGTTCACAGCAAAACAGATATTACTATTAATATATTTTTTTTAATGTATATTTACTACTAAAGTTTAGTGATACAACATGAAGTTACTACAGTCACTCACCAGAGGGCAGTATAAGAATGGTTTTGTTTCCTCCGAGAACGCTTGATCCTTTAACCTCCAGAACTTTCGCCCTCTTTCCTGGTTCTAGTGCACTATCCAGTGAACTCTGGATTAAAGCGCCCTAGAAAGATGTGGTACAGTAGACATTAACCTTTACTTGCATGTTACAACAGACCGAGCGTAGTTCATAATGAGTAGAAACAAATTATTTCGGTCAAAGGTCTGTGGCTCATTCACAGTGGGAAAGCAAAAAAAAAAAAAAAAAAAAAGAGTATCCATATTATTACATTTTGTATTTATTTTACATTTTAATTTATTTGTATTTGATTTATGATCTACTCCCAATGAAAAAAATGGAATCAACTATTTTTTTTACAAATCCGTAACTGTATCTTCATAAAATAGCAACTCTTTTTAATATATTTTTTACCATTTAATAGCTACCAACATGTGTAGTTTTTCATTATTGGCAATGATTTTCAATGACAACCTAAACTGACCAGTCCAACTGCTTCAGAGAGTGATGTCACTTCCTCCAGCTTCCGTTTTCGTTGAGCGTTCTGAATGGCTATCATCTTTGGAGACAGTTCTCTCTCGGCAACGGACATTCTGAAGAAAAACAAAGACGCAGAAACATCAGCTGGAGAAAAGAAGGTTATAAAGTCTGATGAACTACAATCTGATGCATCAAACGGTAACAAACATTTCAGATTTTGTTTATTACTGACATGAGAACGTTAGGAACATTATTATTGGGAGCATTGTTTCGCTCTTTAAAGTAATGCCATTAACCAGCATCTTAAACTCCTAGTTTGAAGTGATTCCGGTGTGGATTTTACCTGCTGCTGACCAGATCGCTTCCTTTCGATGCGGGCGACCTGGCTGGAGAAGAGTCACGACTGCTGCTGAAGGGCGAGACTGGAGCGTTGCAGACTTCCTGCAGCAGGTGCAGCGGTGAAGGAGCTCGTGACGTTGACTCCTGCTTCCCTGAGCTGCTGGTGGAAGAGGCTGGAGATGCAGGAGCCGGTAAAGGCTGGAAGAGGGAATTCATGGCCAACACAGAATGACATCCACTGGGAAGCGGGTCCAGCGGAGAAGGGACGCGGAGCTGAAAGTCATCATCCATTGGGATGTAAGGTGCCAGCATCTCTAAATCAAGATCCTCCATATCCTGGAAGCCATAAAGATGGTGAAAAATAGCAGTAAAAATAACAGTAGGTGAAAAATAGCAACTTGATTTCTAATTTACCTTGGTGATAAAAGGCGTCTTGGCCTCGGTGTCGATAGCAAACAGCTTCTCAACCAGATCGAGCTTAAACTCGGGGCTGATGTCAGAATCCACTTGGAAGCAGTAATCAATAGGGCTGTTTGGCTGAAACAAACAGAAAAGCACAATGCATTCAAACATTCAGAGCTGTGAAATGCACAACGCACACGAGTCTTCACCTCGGAACTGAGTCCAGAGGAGGAAGGAGTGTTACTGGAGTCCGCCAGGTGATCGGAAGTGGAGCTGAAGGGGAAGTCCTCGGCTCCGGCCTCGAGTTTAGTCAGAGCGGGGATCTTCTCACTCGGAGTCAGAGGAGAGAGGCTCATGGGAAGCTTCTCGCTGCTCGCGGGCAGCATGACGTCATTGTAGAGCGCTTCCTTGGGCAGCTTGATCTCAGAATCTAATTATGGAATCAAATTATGGATCTTATGGAATCAAATTATAAACCTTTTTAATATTATGGTTTATAATCTTTCAGCTCCCCACCTGAGTTGTTGAAGTCTAGAGAGATGATGGTGTCTCCAGCAGCCGGTGCGAGGACGGTGAGGGCCTCGGGCTCCTCTTTCAGCCGGTCGTACAGGTCTCCATTGAGCGAGCTTTCCATGGCACACTTGGCTCCGTCTGGTTTGAAGAGTTTCAGCATGTCCACTTCAGACGCCTCCTCCATCTCATGGCTCTCTTCAGCCTTGTCCTCATCCTTTAGCTCGACAGTGGTCTGCTGTAGTGACAGCACAACCTCGCCTTCCACAATGCCACTACAAAAGACGTGAAAATGATGTTTAACACCATTGTGTGAATTCACACTTCCCACTAAATCGCGTGAGTACCTGAGGACGTAGTTGACGCACACGATGCACTGCGGCTGGGAATTCTTGGGGTTGTAGATGACGGTGGCTTGAGTCTCTACCCACACGTAACCACCTTTCTTAGCCAGCATTCGGTACTGCCCTGTAGTTGCCTGACCTTTTGCAAACACTAGGAGAAAGAAAAAGAAATACAAAAGGTAGTCACAATCACAACTGCACGAGAATAATCAGCACTTGTGATTATGTAGGCACTCACAGTTGTGATGCGTCTTCGTGAGGTGATCTGAATCCAGAGCGTGATAGAACTCATACACAGACTTGTCCATCAGGTCGTCTGGTTCGTATCCCATCAGCTCTGTTATCCTGTGCGGAAACAATTGTTCAAAATATGTAGCACAGATACTCCAATTCACAATCTGGCCACTAGGTGGTGCTCATATTAGGCATTAAGATAAGAAACCCTAAAGATTAGATAAAAAAAAGCCTTTTACGAATAAAAAAAAAAAGTCATTTGACAGGATTACCTCTCATCACAGTATGAGAACTTCATGTCCATAGTATGACGGCTGAGGAAGGTCTTGCTGTCCAGTGGAACCTCGATGTTGGACGGATGAGGAATGGGTTCACAGATGAGCACGAGGTTGGTCAGTGGAGGCTCTTTAAAGCCAGAATCAGAGGAACCATCACTGCTTTCCTTCACTCGGATGTGACCAGTGCAGTGAAGAACCTGTGAAACATGAAATTAGTGAGTAAAAGTTCCTCTATGCAAAGTGATTACAACAATAATTTCTGGATTTATTTATGGACAAAAAAATCTATTTGGAATGCCACTGCATAGTTTGAAATAAAACAGCGTTCCCCACATTAATGTAAATGTAAAATGTACAATAGCAATTTGTAAAATGGGTAAACGGAGAACATGCTACCAAATCAATGTTTCTAACCCATTGCGAAACAAAAAGGTATGTCCGGCTAATGAAAAAGAAAGAAACATGAATCTTCATGAAAATCTTTAGGGTATTTTACTGTAATTCATATGGTGAATTCAAAAGGACTAGCCAAGTGTGAGAGAAAAGTTTGTCAGGTCTGGAGAATTGCTTACACATACAGAGAGCATCTCACCTTCCATGTAGAAGACTTGATATTGACTGTGCGTCCTCTGCTAGTCAGTGTGCATTTCATCCGAAGGAAGAAGCTTCGTGCCGTGTTCTGCTCCTTGGATTTTTTCGTTCCTGTGCATTAAATGAATGAGACTAAGAACAAAACCAGCTCTTCCGAATACACAAGTGTGTCCAGAACGTACCGATCCTGTGAACCAGCATTTCTCTCAGCTCTTCGTGGTCACATGGGTGTGAAAACTCAAAAATGCTGTGGCCTGTCAAGTCAAACTGAGAAAACGGGAACAATCCTTTAGATTTAGCCAACAAAAAAAAAACAAACATTTTAACTCCCAAGGCACCTGTGTGAGTCCCATGCTCTTGCTAACATTCTCGGAGAGATAAACCATGTCTCCATCCTCCGACAGGACCATGAGGAATCCATCCAGGGCCTTTAGGTAGAAGCCGTTCAGCTGACTCTCCATCTCATTCTCTTTCTCAGCTTCATCTGCAAATGAAAAGCATCCTTTAACGTCATCTCAAGTCACAAGTCGATTGTTTAATGACAGACTTGATTGCTATATATATTTATGGACTAAATGCCATATTTTTGGACAGAAATAGATTCTGATCAATAGTTATGAACATATTTAAACGCAACATTTTATTGACAGACAGATTCTGATCAATAGTTATGAACATATTGAAATGCCGTATTTTAATGACAGAAATTGTAAATATTTATGAACATTAAAAAGCTGTATTTTTCATACAGTAAGGCGCACCATGATGTCAAAACATGATACTAATGCAATAGAAAACACTTTAGTTGATCCGAACATTCCGATTCTATTCTAATGTGATGTCGAGATGCAATCAAACAAAAACTAAGGATACAGATTTATTGTTATGATGTTTGCATAGTGACCAAAACCATTTGCATACGTACTTGAGCTGAGCAGCTTCCTCATGCGCAGGTAGCTGATGGTCAGCCTCATGATGGAGGCCTTGTCCAGGTGGTTGGTGACATTGTCGGGCAGAGGGAGCTGCTGGGCCAAGTCGTAGAACACCTCAGACTCTTTTCCCCTGCGACATCGAGCCGCATCCCTGGACTTCTCTTTCCTGCGCTCCGAGCTCACCCTGGAAAGCCACAAAGGACACGGTGATATCAGCCGGGTTTGTCGAGAACACGTGTTGCCCTGCTCGGGTGTCGGAGGGCAGTGACAAGGTCATCTTTTTTTGCAAAACGTCTCATTTGCATGTCATTAAAGCTAGCAACACCATTGGTCAAAGCTTACAGGCCAACGATCAGTATGTGAGATATAACTGGCTGTTGAAAGAGGCGTGGCACGGTTGGAGATAGAGCTGCTTACGGATCTTGGATCTCAGCCAGTGGCGGAAATTTTGCAGTGATGGATTGTTTTTCAACCCTTGCGACATAAAAAGCCCAAAAGGAACCTTCACATGAAAAGCCGTAAAACACGTAATACACAAACAAGATCGACGACTAACACAATGAGCAGTTCAAATAAACACCGTCTTCTTTTCTTCAAGTAGGTCATTGTTAAAAAGGTTAGTGCCGAAATAATCCTCTCTCCGCATGATTTCCAAAGCAACAGATCTATTTCCCCAGGGACCAAAGCCTACTTTATCAGTGACCTAGACAATCTCATGCTTATGGCCAGCGTTTCAGTTCGATGCATGAAATGGAGGGTTAACAGCAAATATAAAAAATATCAAATAAAATTTAGATAAAAAGATAAAAAGTCTAGATAAAAAGTATACTAAAAATAAATTGGAATTACATAAAAAGCTGTATACACACTGCATATGCTGTCTAAATAGTGTGCTATATCTTTAAAAATCTATAAAAAGCAAGAAATCTAGTATTAAATTATTGTAGAAAATCATATTGTTGATGGCAAAATCAAACATCATTTCTGAACCTCTAATGAGTCTGAATTTCACCAGAATATAATACAAACTGCAACAAGCAATAGGAACAATAGGAAGCACCTTATATACTGTATAATAAAAAAAAATGTATCATACATAAACACTTATGAACACTGAATTCTGGTCCAAAAACAATTCTGCAGATTACATTTCTGCTCCTTTATTGTCTTAAGGAGAAAACAATCCACTTTTCTCTTGGATGAAAGTTTGTATTTTTAACTTGTGTGTTGAAAGCCGCCCCATGCAACACATTTGATATACAGTACATTTAATTTTCTTTAATACTATATAAAGAGTTACAGTCATATAAGTTATATTAAATACTAAGTGATATGTTATTCAGGACACATTGGGATCATTCTGGTCCTTATTTCATCCCAAACATTAGGAATGCCTACTTTTAACATTTCGGGTTAAGTCGTGTGCGTTGTTTGCGCCAAAATGAGATTTGTCTTTACGTAACATGATAATGTCATTATGGCCTTTATTGTTTGAAACACAAACATGTATGACAAACATTCGACCCGTTTTATTTCTAAAACCTTGATTTGTGTGGTGATGAATAAAGTACGCACACAGAATAGCTTGTGTAGCAGACGCCAGAACGTTTACTAGGCTAGTATTAATGCTGTAGTGTAGACAATGGACAAATGGCTCAAGAGTCACTCAGAAAATTATATCCTTCCTTTTGTTTTGACTGAGAACTGAGCATAGTAAACAAAACAATAAGTCAGATGGAGCTTATTTTCTTGTTCATTTTTATACACAAGTCTGTAGCTCAATTAAGCACAATTTTATTCCAACTTAATGTGGCTTATGTATGTTCCAATTTAGTTGTGTCAATTTAAGGGAACTGTAAAAAAAAAAGTCACAATATATGCTAAAAATAAAGCATATGCCAAAAAAGTCTTGCAGTCAAATATTAAACCAACTTCATTTTTTGCCTGGGACTCAACCACCACAATCTTGATGCTGCAAACACCAACTCTTCCAATTAAGCTTCAGATATGTGCAATATTTTAATGATTCAAATCAAACAAGCGTTTTCCAGTCTTTGTCAAATCTAAGTAAACACCTGGATTACAATACATGCAGGGGGTAAAGATCAAACAAGGGAGTAAATCATACAAACAAGTAACGAAACAAAAGAATCGCAAAATTGCAGTAGTTCATATCAATAATCCGACAGCCCACTTCTGAAGCGACACCATGTTTGCCTCAAATCCTGATATAAACTAAATAACCAGATCCAGTTTCGATATAATCTGCATGTTTTAATTGGACCACATTCCAAGTACCAACGGATAAACCGCTGCTAAAGATCAAGGTCAGCAGGGCTGAAGCGATAAAAAAAGGCTTGTGTCAAGAGTCCAAGTCAAGTTGGACAAAAGAAGGAAGATCAACCAGTGCTAAACGACAGGAAAAAAAACAATACGAGCTCCAGAAAGAACGTTTCCCATCAGTTCTCCAAAAAGACGTTCAGATATTATCTGCCCAGACATCTCATTGCAATTTCCAGCTTTTTGGTCTTTGTGATGCTCAAAGTCTTCAAGTTTGAAGTTATTTTTATAAATTCATTTCAGAAGGGTCTGTTTAGAAAAGAGCAGGTTTGGCTAGGATAAAAAGAATACAGCTTTTACTTCAAGTTACTGTACTGCCGTTTCTGACAGCCTTTTCAAAACCCACTAAGAGGAGGAAAAAACATTCCCAAGGACAGATTTTATAGTCTTAGTAACAGGAACTAGTAAACTTTGTTGGGAATATATATTTATACCAATCACAGCAGTGTAAAGTGCACTGTACAATATGCACATGTAGGCGTGATAGAAGAACACTTCATACATTCATACTTTGTTTCTTTTTTATTTACGTGGCCTCTAAATATAGGACTGGCCAAAATGCATTTCAAATAATGTGATCTAAAAAGTACAAAGTAAAATGACCACAAGAAAAAAACATCACAAACAAACGACCTAAACTAATAAAACGACAAAGCCAGAATCTCATTCTGGGTGAAAAGCCCAGAGGACTTTTGAGCTAATAACATCACTCCCAAAAGTGAGGATAAAGGAAAGACTTTAAAAGATTGGAGTAATAGATGTCTTGGAGTTGGCTCACCACAAGACAGGACAGGAAACGACGTTGACGTCAATGCCGAGGATGATTGAGATTTGAGAGAGAAGACGGCAGAAAATCCTAAAACATGTTTCTGCGCGCATCTGGAAGTCGGCCAACAAAACAAATACTGTACTACAAAGATGCAGATCAGAACCCTTACAAAGAGTGGATCAACAACAACCGCTGCTTGGAAACTGATCTAAATGGAAAGTTCATTCCTTAACTTCACGATAACAACACAACGTTTTTGTCATTATTTTGTGGATTACGGCCATATTTTCCCACGCTGGTGTCAGACCAATGAAAAACACGAAGAATTCAGAGGCTGGGGATCATCAAATCATCTAAATCAGAAGATCATAACTAAAGCCATAAGTTCGGTTTCTATTCTAAATTCTACTGTATAAACCATCGGGGCAAATTACTCCAAATGTTTATTTTTTAAAGCAGCATATCACTATTTTACAGATGGCACTGTTGACCAAATCCCGTGACACACACAGACTGCTAAAATACACACAAAACGTGTTTATACGGTCTCCTGGGAACTCGGAAAATGTTGAAAAGGACTGTCCACATGCCACGGCAATAAACCTGGAGGAGTTTTACCCACACTGCTAGTTAGTTAGCTAGTTAGCTCACCACTGCGTAGCGGAGTTACGAGGCCAAAATACGCTTCTAAATACGACACGACTGTTTGGAAATCACAAACAATGCTATTTTTGTTTCATTTAGCTTCATGACCCACACGCGGACTTCTTATTTCCCCGGTTGCGTTGACTTAACCAACCGGCACAAAATGGCGACATCGTCGATGTGACTGGGGATGAAGACGTTTGGTCCGTTTACTGCACCGAGCTTGAATTCCACCAAACTAGCAGCTTTAGTTCACATAAAAACGAGAATAAATCGACGCAACCCCACCTTTTCTTTTCAGTGACGACTCCAGTATCCATTCCTAGGTGAAACCACTCAATACGCGTTAGGTTTTTCCAAACCGTCGAGGCCAGAAAATCAAAGACGTGGCCAGAAAAAAAGATCCGTTTGATGGAAGAAACGCGGCAATAAAATGTAATAAAATCCGATGTGACTGTTTTGAAAGCTACTGAATGCCAGGTTCGGTGAAGGTCAAATCATTTGTCTATCACCGGTCGTTCCCGTGTCTGTTCTGTACAAAGAGTTAACCGAGCTTGCGCTCTGCTGCTC
Source organism: Paedocypris sp. Pulau Singkep (assembly GCA_017309775.1). NCBI lineage: Eukaryota > Metazoa > Chordata > Actinopteri > Cypriniformes > Paedocypris > Paedocypris sp. Pulau Singkep. The sequence continues at coordinate 581,092 of MU204172.1, read as the reverse complement.
CTCACTCTGCGCGCGCCCGCGAGTGTCTCGCCTGGCGCGGTCACGGGGGCGCGCGGCTGATTCTGACGACGGCGCTCGCCTTCACTCACACAATTGATGGAACATCAATATTTTCTAAATTCGCTCCACACATTGTGATGTAATCACCCGTATCGATTTGCCCGCACATACGCTGTTTGTCCTATAGTATGGTCTGATTCTGTACGAGTATTTCCTTTTCCATTTCCCTTTGAGGGTCTACAGTTTATGTTTCGTTGGGTTTCATACATCATACAGCACGTATATAAAACGCGGTTTATAATATTTAAGCATAGCCGTCATACCATTTGAACCAAAATTATATAGCAAGATAATCACAGAGAACTATTTTGAACCTAAACAATTATTTTGGGTAATTATTTTCCCCGGGTGGGCACATGAGAAAAGGGAAATATTGCAGGGGGCCGTACTGAAGGTTGTGTGTGTGTGTGTGTGTGTGTGTGTGTGTGTGTGTGTGTGTGTGTGTAGGTGTGTGTGTGTGTGTGTGTGTGTGTGTTTACCATGTTACACTTTGATTTACCCTCCTTAACGATTAACTTTGTGTAAACTCGTTGTAGTGAAGGAGAGTTTATGATGCAATGTTTATCAAGTCAGTGCAATTTCCTGATGTGTTTCTGTCGGTTTATACTGACGTAATTTTTCTTCCAGTATTTTTGTATTTCAAAACTGTCTTTCTTAAGTCGGTTTTATTCCTTTTTTGTTGTTGTTGAACAGAATCATAAAATCATTATGGCAAAGTAATTTAAAAAAACATGTTTGATTTTTACAAGCACCTGGCCGTTTTTTTCCTTTTCCTTAAACCTCTAAAGAGGTTTCTTCAGCTGGTGCTGAACTCATTCACCTGTCTGAGTTAGTAAAGGGATTTAGGGATCTATTTATAACCAGTTGCTTTCTCTCTGCCATTCAGGAAAGATTAGTGGAATTACCAGGTTGTTGCTGGGAAAGAATGTGGCTGGAAAACCACTGGTGAACATTGCATTCACTGTATTTGAGAACTGACTTACAATGCAGAACTCAGGCTGTAATTCAGTCTGTAATACAGAATCTTATTTGCTCTATTTCCTAAAAACGATATGTTAAAACCAAGAGTGACCGAGACTGTTTTTCATCCAATCTTATTTTACAAGTGAACTTTTGAAAAATTAAACTTAACTAACTGAATTATTGTTTTTAAAGAGAGAGTGGAGACACAAAACGGCCCTTGAAGAAACTATTAAAAGCAGAAACCTTTTTCCTAAGCCACTGTGGTCTGCTCTCCAACACGCTTTATTTCAATTCAAAACGCTGAAGGAACTCGTTGCACTTCTCAGCCGAGTTGACTCAATGAAGGATCTGTGTCATAAAGCCACCGACCAACTAGACAACGCTGGTTCTTGGCAGTCGAAGCCAGAGAAAAACTCAATGTGGAAAGAATTTAATGAAATGCATATTCAGTCACAAGCTGAACTGGAGAAAACAATGCGTATTGTGCATCAGAGGAGCTGAAAACCACTTTTACATCCGGTAGTAAATATCTTTGACCTTTGTCGCGGTCAGAAGAGGAAATACTGTAGAAATTCTTTGTGAACTCATTTTGTCTGTCTAATGCCAAAAACATGTGTCAGAGCAGATGATTTTCCAGTTATAACTGCAGTAAAAAAATCCCTTTTGGGTTGTTTTCATCAACACTCTTTAAACTAATTTAATGTCAAACGTGCAATACAACTAAAACTGCAGGCAGGGAACTCAATTTTAAATAAATCAATACATGCATAAATCTATAAATAAGTAAACACAAAGTAAAAAATAAACAAATATGCTGTAATAAAATATGCTGTATATAAAATGTGTCTGTGTGTGTGTATATTATGTATGTATACATACATACATATATACAGTATATGTGTATATATAAATGTATGTGTATCTATCTATCTATCTATCTATCTATCTATCTATCTATCTATCTATCTATCTATCTATCTATCTATCTATCTATCTATCTATCTATATATATATATATAATATATATATATATATATATATATATATATATATATATATATACACATACATACATGCATACCGTGTACTTAGCAAACTTTACTTAGTAAAATGTTTATTTGTATGAGAATAACATTAGGTGAATTTTATTTTTGTGTTGTAATGCCAGTACGTAATAAACCAGTATTATCAAGTATATATCCCTTTGCACATTTGGAATAACATATTTTATCTTTTAAACTTGTTTTATCATACTTTTTTTTCAATCACTTTTTTTATTGTACACGTATGTCACAAATATAATTTGTATGTGACAAATACAATTTGAATTTGAATTTTTGTTTTTTTTTTGTGTAAAATATCATGTTAATAATAACAATAATAATAGTATTTAATTGTATAGTTTATACGCTTTTGTTTATTTAATATTTTAAATCATATTACAGAAATCGTTTTGTAGGACTAATGCGGTTTTGTAGGAGTAATGCCGTATTATCATCACTTGAAGGATCAACATGTGAGAGGAAATTGGAGGTTAATGAATTATTTATGGAGGATTTCAGGCCTACAGAAGAAACGTGCTGCTGTGCAATTGATTGGAGGTGTAAAGGATATGTTTACTGTTTTCTTCATGAACATTTCATGCTTTTGTCTTTAGCCAGAGGTTAAGCTCCCAGCATTCATTATTCACGTATTCTGGACCGGTGCTATTGGCCCTTTAGAGCCAGTGTTGACGCATGAGGAGCTGATTTTAAGATAAAAGCTCAAAAACCGTCTCTATTACATAATGCTTTAGTTAACAAGGCATCACAAAGCATCCCATTAGAGACACAGTGTGTCGCCCGGTCGCTTCACAGCAGGACGGACCGAGTTTGAGGCCCTTTCTGCAAGAGAGTATAGATTTTCAACCAGATATTAGTTTGCGCTTACAATCCTTTGTAAAACATTAAAAATATAGATTCAGGTGTTATATAACATATATATAACAACATTTAAGGTACAATAATAAATAATAAAACATAAAAATCGGACTGTTTGCCAAACTTTTTGACACGATTTCTTCAGTTTTGACATTTTGTCAGATTTATTTCCATAAACATATATATTAGCATGTTCTGGAAACACATAGTATCTGAATATACCGTAAAACCTCTAATAGAAGACCACCCAGGCGGAAGCTTTGAACACCATTAGAGCTTTTTTTTTAAATATTAAATATGCATATTAAAATATTTTCTAGGTGCATATATACAGAAGCAAATTACTTGAATGTATGAACGCTTGCTAAAACGTGTGTTCACTCTACAATGCTGTCTTTTCTCCTATGTGTCTGACTCAGATTTGACCTGAGTGAGTGTATGATGAGAAAACAGAAGGATGGATGAAATGACACAAATCCAAGCAAACACTTATCTTGGCAATTTTATTCCCAAGTTTAAGCAGCAAGCGAAGCACATGCCAACTGTTTCGACATTATAACACTAACACTGTACAGACGTGAACAAACGGCGCTGACAAAATGTCAACGTCTTGTCCACAGTGTGACCTTCATTTAGGGTAATGCATTCTAATTCACTATTATCATGCTTGAAAACGTGTGTTTAAAAAAATTGTGTAGGCAAAAAAATAGATGAGAATTAAACTGAATGAGAGCGAGACCTAAAAATAAATAAGCTGTGCCGGGTTGTTAGCTCAGTCGGAGCTCCGGAGCAGTATACGTGAAGTCTTTAAAGTCGTCTGGATGGAAAGGGAAAAGTGCGTCTTCTATGGGCGTAAGAGTGGGTTCCTCTTGGGTGAAGTCAGGATCAAAATTGTTCACATCCTCAATCGATTCCTAAAAAGAAGTGTTTGACGGTCAATGACGTTGTAAAAAAATGATGGATAAAGTCACGTCTTACTATGCGAGGTGTGAACGGAGGGCTGATCTCTCGTCTGTTTAGCTTCTCCCAGTCTATTCCTGTGAAAAAACTGTGTGCGGTGATAGCATCTTCTCCTCCGTCTCTTTGTACGCAGCCTAAGCGACATGCTGGGTCTCTCGTGAGAAACTGCAGAATACAGACAAACGGATTAGGAAAAGTAGACTAGATATTTAAAGACATTGTTTTTGATTGTCATTAAACTAAAAAAACGTCAGTTATGGTTTGTGTTTGAATTTTCTGAATTGTCGTTCCACATAAATTGATATGTTGAAATTTTTGACTTATAAATGGAAGCCAGGCGCACTGAGCCATTTAGCTCATATAGTGGCAGAAGAAAATCACCAACACAGAGAAAACAAGAAAAAAAGGGTTGTAAAAGACAAGAACCATTTACCGGTACACTTTGGAACAGACAACATTAAATATTTTTGTAAATTTTAATTATTTTTTTTTTAAATGTTATTATCAATTTATTTGGTACACAGACCATGAAATGTGTGTGTTCAGGCTCCAAGGGTTTTGTCATTCTACAGTATGCAAAAAAGTATTGTACAGACACACACACACACACACACACACACACACACATTCATACACATTCATACACACACACACACACACACACACACACACACACGTAAAACATTTAAACACACACAAAAACACACATAGGTCGTGAGCCAATCCCAGACCACTCTTGAAGGGAGACGTACCTTGAATTAGTGGCAAACCAATCACACAGTGGGACACACAGAGTGGGACGCACTCTCATACAATAAATCACGAAAACACACAAAACATATTGTAAAAAAGTAAAGTGAGTGAGTTTGTCAATATGACCACTAGGAATTGTCGCTGCAAAATGTCTCTGCATGTATCTATCCAGTGAAGTTACACACCCACACACAGTGAGGTGACACACACAAACCCGGAGCAGTGGGCAGCTTTAAGCCGGTCAGAGTCTTATTCAAAGTTGTGAAACCCACTGGACCGGGATTCGAAACTGCAACCCTTGGGTCCAACCACTGGACCACAACCAATCAAGATGGATCTCCTCACCCCTTTAAGGATGTCCTCTGCCTCGTTGCTGAGCCAGGATGAATAAACGACTTCATCTTTCAGGATGCACTCGAACAGCTCGTCCTCAGTCTCCGCTTCAAACGGAGCATGACCAGACAGCATCTCATACAGCAGCACACCTAGAGCCCACCAGTCAACAGAGAAACCGTACTGTTCCTCCATGATGATCTGAGACACGAGAAATATTCTGAAGTGAACATCGTAGGATAAATACCCACAATCCCCCACAATCTCTCAGTAGTGGTGCTCACCTCAGGAGCAATATAATCAGGTGTCCCACAGAAAGTGCTGGTTAATTTTCCTTCAAAGATGTCTTCTTTACACATTCCAAAATCTGCAAGTTTGCAGTGTCCATCTCTATCCAGCAGCACATTGTCCAGTTTCAGATCTCTTTGGAAGAAAACACAACAAGTAGCATAAACTATACAGAACTACAAGCAATATAGAATTTAAACTGTAAAGTAAAATATAACAAATGAGCAACTATTTTCTGTTTGGGAAACCAGAAAAAAGTGCAGGACTCACTAAACTCCTTCTTGGACTCACAAAGTGCAGATAAAACATTTTTAAGTTATGATGAGATTTGACAAAATTCACAATTTGAACGGATTTGAAGCAGGAATATAATAACTAGGGCCCGACCGAATTTTGGTTTTGGTTTCGGCCAAAATTTGACTTTGGGTCAGACTCTAAATATAACACAATTTTCTGTCTAGAGACACAAAGAGACCATCGATCCCATGCAAAAGATGGCGATGAAGTATGAAATATTTGAAGTATATGAAGTATTCTAAGATGCGAGAAGTACGTAGGAAATTCATGTTAAACTTAATCTTCATACAAGGTGCATATAAATTATTTTTTTTACTCAAACAGAGTCTCAGAGACAAGCTATTGTTTGTTAGTATTAGCCCGAGCTACTGATACAATGAATAAATTAATTTCATGATTTCTGAATAGCTAATTTAGCAAATGTAAAAATTGTGACTACAAAGCAGAGTTTAAACTTAAGGTTGATAACCACATTTTCTCCCCTAAAAACAGACTTCCTGCCTGGCAATTTCCTAAATTCCCTCCACATTTATAGATTCGTAAATAAATCAGGGAAAGCGCAAAAACATATTGAAATGAAAATTTTAATACGACAATCTAAATTGACATTATGCATTACAAAAAAGTATTTTTCCACTCAAGGAGATCATTACACTCAATGTCTCATCTTGCTAAAAAAAATCAAGTCATGTGCAGAATCTCGTGCTCGTAGTGTAGGAACGTTGGCGCCGACAAAAATAACAGCGTGGCAGAATCACCAGACCACTCGTAAACCACAAGTCAATATTGCTGCTTGACAGCTGGCCAGATTAGAACCTAGTATGGAAAACCTTCAGTGTGGAAAAGTCCGATTTTATTCTTTTACGTATTTAAATTGTTACAATACGTGGTAGAAGTATTGACAAAGCGTAAAGTAAACTGAACAAGTGCAAGTATATACCACAATATCAATATGCATACACGTATTAATATCCAGCATACCTGTCTGTATGTTTTATATGACCTATCGTTTTATAAAAAAAATATTGTTTAAGAAATGAATCATTTAATATAATAATTATAATTATAGTTATAGTTATTATAATTAATAGTTGATTATTAATTAATTATCAGTTAATAGTAAATTAATATTCCTATTTGTAAATGTTTTGAGCATTTCTCTCTTTATATATCAGGAATTCTATATTCAGACCCTTGGGGAAATTCTCCTTTGTTTTAGAGCTCCCAACTTTTGATCCATATAAAAACTAAAAACTGTATAATAATTTGCATTATTATATACAGTGACCCTTCTTACTGTAAACCTTCACTTCCCAGTGCATAATTTTTCAATTTTCAATTTTTCAATAGACATTATTAAAAAAGTGAACGGTACACTGTATATATAAATATATAACAACAATTTTAAATAGTCGTTCTCCCATAATTGAGTTTACTGTATTTGCCGTCACACACAAGGTGGTGATTAGAAGTTGGTGGTTACAGATTATATATATACATATACATTAGTATATATGCACATACATTTCCATATACAGTATATACGTTTATCTAGTGTATCTATACACTAGGTTCATCAGTGTAAGCCATATTTAGTCCAACAGGTCAGACCCTTTTAAATGAAGCCTGTACAGACCCTTCCCCAGATTAGTGAAGCAGATTACGCCAGCATTACAGCAGCAAGATCAGGGGTTAATATAAGGTAAAGGAAGTGCGTGGTGACTCAGAGGGCAATGTGAGAAGGAGCGGGTGGGATACAGTTCATGGGTTCAAGCAGCCAGTGGGTTTAAATATCCTAACCATATTTCTGCAATAATCTCTGCACATTACAGATTATATAAGGCGTTTGAATGTAATACATCCCAACAGAGTCATCTGATCAAATCCTGGCGGCACACCAGACCTCTCCTGCACTCGTGCTCTCTATCGGAGTAAACAGCTTATGTAATAATAGCCCTGTCCCATGCTGGGCTCCGAATGAGAAGCCTGTGACGTCAGCTCAGGTCAAGTCTCAAAATGCCTCCCTGCAAAGTCTCATGGACTCTTTTCCTCTAAAGCCTGTTTCTCATTTCACTAGAGTGTTATAATTAGCCAAAATAACTGCCTTTAAAAGCCAATAAAAGTAAAAGTCAGTGTGAGAGGGGCAGCTATATAGTAAAAGAAGGTCAGCAAGTTCATCAGTGATGATTGTCCAGTAAACGCAGGTTTGTTTGAACGAGTGGGTCTGTTTAGTTTGACTTTACTACAAGGGTAGACGCTATTCATGTGGGCAAAGGTCATGTGATTAAGTCAGGGCACATTGTACTACGGTGGTAATAAAGGCTAATCCGGGGTGGAGTCTTACTGTAAATCGGAACAAAACACCCTGTGTCACGACATGCGCAGACTGGAATTCTCGGAATGGCCTCGTGTATTTGGAGGCAGTAGCACTGGTGTGGGAACGTTTGCAGTGAGTTCGGACATACATGCGACTACAAACCAGCATTTTTTTCTTTCCAATGAATCACAAAATGCTCAAACCTGGACTGAATGTTCATGTGACGTGTCTGACCTGTAAATGATGCCTTTGGAGTGCAGGAACATAAGGGCTGAGGTGATCTCGGCGGCATAAAACTGTGCTCGGCGCTCATCGAAACGCCTGGACTTCTGGATGTGGAACATTAGATCCCCACCGTTCACAAACTCCATGACAAAAAACAACCGCTCCTGAGTAGAGAAGACCAAGATGTTAACCAGATGCTAACACTTCTGCGCCCATTTGAGAGAGCGAGCAAGAGTGAGAGACATACAGAGAAAGACAGTGAGATAAAGACAGAACAGGGACATAGAGAGAAAGACACAGATATAATGTATGTGTATTCTCTCTCTCTCTCTCTGTGTGTGTGTGTGTGTGTGTGTGTGTGTGTGTGTGT
>MU204172.1:549497-569841 GCA_017309775.1 Paedocypris sp. Pulau Singkep | reverse complement strand
TATATATATATATATATATATATATATATATATATATATATATATATATATATATATATAACTATTATTTTTGTTTGCACTATGGTGTAGGGATGCTCCCAAATGATACTTTGTTGTTCTTTTCTAAAAAATGACAACAATACTACTACTACTTCCAGTCACGGACCTTAAATGAGGAAAACAATAAAAGGTTAAGATTTCTTCATTTCTCCATAAACTCTTTCTGCGCCATTAATCCTTCTCGAAGTTAATAATATAGCAATGTATCTATCCTCTTTGTTACAGTACATCTTAGAAACAAATCATTCTCTTTACTATATAAAAACCTTTCTTTACTAGGGTCTCTCCACCTTTCCTGTTTGCATTTTTGGTGATGTTAACCTTAAAAAGGTATTAATGATGCCAACTGTAATAAAAAAGCGATGTGAATGAAACTTGAAGTTCTGAAAATAATTTAAACAAATAAACAATGATTAGTTATATTAAAAAAACAAAACAAAATAATAATAATAATAATAATAATAATAATAATAATAATAATAATAATAATAATAATAATCATCATAATAAACAATTAAAAACATATTATAGGTGACATGTTTTTCAAAACTATATGGAAAAACATATCCTCTGTTTAAGACCCAACCATCCATTTATGAACCATCTTTTTCCATTTCAGGCTCACAAGGAGCTGGAGCCAATCAACTTCGAGCCTGAAGGCAGGACACACCTTCTGGCTTGGTGGCCAACCAATCACAGAGCCAGATCAAGACATCACCGTCTTCTATAAATGATTATATGACATTGCATTTGGCTAAACGTTGAAGTACGTGCTTACTTTTGCAGTGCAGACCCTGCTTCACTATCCCATACAGCAGAGAACCGCAGTGATTGCAGTATGTGGGAACCCTGTAGTTGTGCTCTCTGAACTGGTGCGGTATGTTGATGCTGAAGCCCTGCTTTGGGTCCTGAAACAAGAAAAAGTCCAGATTGGAGTCTCACCAGGAACGGACATCAACGTTGGCTTCTGATTCTCACCTCAAGTTGGGGTTTTTTCATGCGTGGACACTCACTCACAACCAAATCGTGGCACCTCTTGTGGACCACACATGTGCACACTAGAAGAAGATGACATTTACAGAGAAGAAACGTCTTCGGGATGTAGTCCTTTATACATAAATATAAAAAAATACACTCCCTTACCCTACAATCCAAAAAAGACATTCTTACCTTGACACTGATAACCTTGTTTTCCAAATACACCCCTGAGAAAATGTATTTCATATATGATAAATAATATTCGAATGAAGACATTCCTAACATGTATTTAAAGTATGTGAAGGTTTCACCAGATGAAGCTATTGCAGTGGCAGCAAAACGTCGGCTGGGGAAGAAAGGTGGCCATAAACTTGTGCCCGTTGACTTGGTGGACTTTTCGCCGTTTCAAGGCTCTCTGCCGCTTTCTTGTGAACTTCTTGTGTTTTCTCATGCCGTTTTGTATTGCTGTATCTGCAATAGACAAATGCAATAGTCCATATTCGTCCAAACAATAGTCCAAACTCAAGGCCTGGCATACAGCTATACTGGCCCGCAAGATAATATCATTCTCCCTCTCTATTATTCTTTTAATATAATATTATATTAAATACTTTAATTTTGAACTGTTATTGTTTTATTAAGTGCTGATAACACACAAACAACAGCTCCCATAATGCAGCGATTTAGTTGTCTTGACTTGAATAAATAATAATTTTATTATTTTCAACACTTACTTTACATTTATAATACATTTATTTCATTATTTTTTGCAGCATTTTCACATTGTGTCACAACTTGTATAATATTTACAGGATATATTTTTCCTGCAAAAAATATTGTTAAGACAAAGGTTTTTTGAATTGCGTTTCATTTTTTCTGGGACAATATTAATCCATCAGTTTCGATTTAGTGTGATTTATAAATATTTGTCCTGATTGATTTAAGGTTAATCGTAGGTTTGACACCAACAATCGGATAAGGAATAAAATGCACAAATAAATGTTTTTTATATAAATAAATTTTACTCAAAATTGCTTAAAAATTGACTTCCATGCTTGTGAGAAAACAGAAATAGACTTGTAATAATAATATTACGCTACTATTAAACGCTTATTTCCTCTCTTCGCAATTTATTTTAATATAAGTTTTATACAATATGACAAATAAGGCAGTGAATTTCCAAAAATATGGATGCATTTACGTGCCTTATAATCCAGTGAGTATTTGTAATCAAAAAAATAAATGTTTGTTACTGGTTACAGTACGAAAATAATTGAACATTATTGTTATAAAAAAAAAACATTTAAATAGCTTGGAAGTCTACTATTGGCATTATTACAGTGAAGAACCTAATCACATTTTATTAGAATGTATAAATGTATAGAACTGAGACTAACCATCTGTAAAAGACCCGGTGAGAGAAATGGAGATTTCCAACTTTCCCTCTGGCTCAAGATGCACCTGAAGGGGGGAAATCAAGTGAGTTATTATTACACAAAACTATTTGACTAGCAGTAAAATGTACTCGGGTTTACACTAACCCACCCTGAAGCTGTGGACCAGCTAAGTGGAAAAAGGATGTGGTAACTTCCGCATAAATCTGAAACCATGTCCAACCAACCACCGATTCTTTAAAGAAACCCACATCTTGACCTTGTTCCATAAAGGAAAGTGAATCAGTTCTACTTAAGTATGTGAACTACTGACTTACTATGGACTTCCAATCCATGTTTTAATCATTCCATCTCTCATTGAGTTAATGCTCTCTCTTTCGGCCTGCTATGATGTGGGAGGAATTCCCGTAACAAAGCAAGACAAGGAAAGCAGGACGAGCTGGTTCAGGGTGTCAAGTCCGCGGCACAAACCATAACACAAGAGCACGGTGAAGGCAGGATAGCATTACAGTACTGTACATATTTAGCATACAAACATGTCAAACAAAATATAAGCCTTGTCTGAAAACCATGCATCGTTTCCAGAAGTCATGCAAAAATGAGACATTCAGGGGGGGATGGTAAGAGAAAAATATTATATTATTTTTTTTGTGAATTTATTGTGGGGAATTGATGTGAAAAACATTACTATTGACTCATGAATGGGGAGTTTGGGACGTGTTAAGCACTAGGATGTACAAGGTCTTCACAGGAATCCAGCCAGAGTGGTCGAGCAGCATGTTTGCGCTGGTATGTAAGTCTGTAATCATGCGAGCCTGGGTTTTGCACACGACACACATTGTGTATCCCATTATGTCACGATCTGAGCAAAGAAATGCGTTTTACTCTCTTTACAGTCAATGTGTATGTGCCATAAACGCAAGTATTTAAAAAAAGTCTTGAAGAGCCTCACAATAAGTAATTGAGTCAAGCATGTTTTACAACAAAACAGAATATGTTGATCACCAACAGATTGGTGCCCGAACCAGGAAAAACCCTTTCCGACCAGGAACTAGTTTTAAGAGAAAAGTACATCAGGCCTATCATGCAACGCGGCGTATTTGGGTCTTTTCACCCGTCAATCTAACCACATGTGGAGCTTGTTTCCGTGACGCATTGTGAGGTGCAGGTTGTGGTTAAGAGCACAAGTTAAAGTGCCAGACCCTCGAGCACGGAGGTGATCAAACCTTTTTTCCATTGAAGGGCCAAATGTTACAGACAATAATAAAAATGTACAGTTTTCATGAAATTGTGTGTGTCCCTGTGTGTGTGTGTGTGTGTGTGTGTGTGTGTGTGTGTGTGTGTGTGTGTGTGTGTGTGTAGGATTGCTCACATACCCAGAGCTTAAATTCTTTAAAATAAAAAATGCTAACTTTCAAATTCCTCCAATGTTTTTCTGGTGGGCTGCAGTTTGGCTCAAAAAAAACGAACAATCGAAAAATAATTGAAAGAAATTAAACCTCTCAAAGTCTCTCATCATTTTGTGTGTAAATATTGTACAGTATAACTATAAAAAAATATAGTATACAAAGCAAAAGCGGAATTATAATTGAATTTTACATGGCGTAAATTGAAATGAAGCAGTAGTGGGAGTATGAAAGGGGATAATAATGGCGATTAATTTTTACACTGCATGTAAATATTCCTGTACATTTACATTGATATTTTACAGCACAATACAGTTTTATTGTATTAATGGTACACCATGGGAGGTTAACTTGACTTGTTAACTTGAGCATTGTGATATACATTAAAGAAATCAGTATCATGCTACAAGAAGAAAAAAGAAACTTTAACGGAATTTAAATGTACAGCATTACAAATAGATTACCGTATTTTCTATATCCAGAATTCTTTTTAGTGTACAGGTATGCACAACCTGACATTTAGTTTCTAGTTACAAAAGCAATCAAACTAAAATATTTTGGAATACTTGCCTGGCTTTACATCAATTAAAAATGAATAGTAGTATGTAAATTGTCTGTAATGCCCAATATAACTAACAGCACAGTGTTTATTTACACAGTTTGTGTACAAATGCACGTGTGACTACAAATGTTGTGCCATTAACATGGTGATTACATCCAGTCAGTTGTATTCTGCCAAATACATAAAACTATCTTTTTTTTTTTTTTTTTAAATACATTATGAAGTAATGACGAGTGATTCAACACACTCACCATTCCGTCGAACGTTTGTCTGCTATTCGTCGGCGTTATCAAATCCTCCAGCAAAATTCTGTAATTGGCCACAAAATCATCAAATCCTATTGGGGTTTTGTGGAAAACAGTCAATTCCAACTCTTTGCCGTTGTAGATGTACGGGCAGAACTCCTCGTTGAAGGTCGGACTGCAGGTCTTCGCTTTAGTCGCGGTCTGTCCAACTTTCACGTTGTCGACTTTTACAACGATGTACGGGTCCAGGTGGATCTTCTTGTGGAACGTGTGGCGAGTGGAGAAGGTCGTCGGCTTCAAGTCCACAGCCCCGGCGATGCGCAGCCTCAGGTATCCGTTGAATTTCATCGTCGTTTCTCGAACATTAAAACAAGTCAACACAGGTAGTGATAACACGTGCATAAACAACTACAGCAGGCTCGATGCGTTTCATCTAAAAATGCAACAGGTCATCCTTAAAAGAGTTCATTCACAAGTGTGTACAAAAATAAAATCGCCATAGTCAAGCAGCGTTCGCAGCAAACCACAGCACAGCCGAACTCTTCCTTTGCAGGAAATCAGATACTAAAACAATCATCTCTCTCATCTCGCGCTCTCTCTCTCTCTCTCTCTCTCTCTCTCTCTCTCTCTCTCTCTCTCTCACACACACACACACACACACACACACACACACAGACACACACACTCTCTCTCTCTCTCTGTCTCTCTCATTCCTTGTTCTACAGAAACTATGTCAACAATGTGAAAACAATGTAAACGCTGACGATTAGACACACCTGGTTCTATCGTTCCTCATAATGGAGGCGCGAATTCATCAGAGAAGAATTGACAGATTGACGTTTTCGACTCAGTGTGTGTGTGTGTGTGTGTGTGTGTGTGTGTGTGTGTGTGTGTGTGTGAGTGTGTGTGTGTGCGCGCGCGCGCGTGTGCGTGTGCATGTGCGTGCGTGCGTATGTGTTTGCCCTCGCGCCCATGTTTGTGTGTGTCTCCGCCTCTGATATTTATCGCGCAGATAATGTTTACTGCTGTGAATTAAAAAAACGGGTTTGTTTTAATTGCTGTACTTATTTCAAGACAGGGTGTGAAATCGGATTAAAAGGGTGATGCGTTCAGTATTTCATCAGGACATTTCTCAGATACTTCTGCAGGGGTCCGGTAGAGGGCAGTCTGGTGCTTTTCTGCCGCGTTTTTATATTCAAGAAACTGCTGAAGTACCTGAAATATTTTAGGGATATTATTAACATACGTATGTAGGTGCTGTGTTTACCATTAAAAATGCAAATACATGTACAAATAAATAATGCTTTAGAAAAATGCTATTTCGACCGTTTTCTTATATTTCCAAGAATTAGGAAAGAATCAGGGAATAATAAAGTATACTGTACCTACCCACCTATTTGTAAGACCCCACCGTTTCAATTCTACTATTAAGTACACAATTAATGTACCAACTAAATCAAAATGTGTGTGTGCGTGTGTATGTGTGTGCGTGTGTTGTGAAGCTGTATAATAGGACAAAGTGTATAGCCCAATGCAATCTTGAGAAAAAAACCTATCGAAGCAGAACTTATACTTGTACAACGTACTATCAACGCATCCAATTTACATATATATATATATTTTTTATAATTCTACAGCTGTATAGTTTATATACACAAACCACTAGATGTCACTGTAACACAAGAAAAACTAAAACTAATTTGAGCTACTTGTCAACAAAATTAATAACGTTTCTTATTGCTTGAGATTCTAAAATTGATGACCAACATTTGGTTATTTTATAGTGAGCAATAGGAATTCAAATTTTCCTTGTGGCTTGGACATCAAATACATACTAAAATGAATCCATAATTATTTTCCATGTGTGTTTTATTCTGTAATATGTTGAGACCTTATCTGCAATTTAAAGCCATGTGTTCCCCCTGAGCTGCTCAGTGACTATATTGGCAGACGACTGAGTTTGTCCTCAACTGTGAATAGCACCTCATTCATCATGTGTCGTGAAGAACTCAAGGGAGCACGTGCACCATCTCCGAAGGTGCAAAAATAGACTGCGGTATTTACAAAGCTTCCCTTAAAACACCTTCATATTTATATCGTGTTATAGTGATAAGTCTCATTAGAGGCGCGGTCGGGCTGCTCATGCCTGATACATGCTTTTTGCCATATGGTGCCTGAAATCGAACCCAGGTCTTCAGTCCACCCATCTCCAGATCAGCTGCAAGATGTTTGTTCACTGAATCCACCTGCAAGCTGCCACCCGCTTTGCCTATTGAAAAAGCGCTGAAGCTTTTTATTTTTAAGAGATAATGAATGTGAAAACACACACACACACACATATACACAAACATGTTATAATTGATAAAAATATATTGTAAAATACAAAGTTTGATGTTTAGCATCAGAATGTGTCTCTCTTCCATTAAAGATCATCTAATTATAATCTAACTTGATCGTCAGTCACACTCTGGCCTGAAAATTGAAAGTGGGCTCTTGATACAAAGCGGTCCCTTACAAAAGTTATCAACTTCATCCGTAAAGCTGCCCACAAGGTCATCACAAATCACCTTGGATAGAAGAAAAATAGCAACGCGAGGATCCAATTTAGGAGATAATGTGGATATGTAACTCTAGCTTCCCAGTGCTTTCTCTGAGTGAGCCCAATAAAACCCCAATCTATCTCCTTGTTCAAGGGCAAATTAATGTTCGTGTGTGAGTGTGTGTGTGTGTGTGTGTGTGTGTGTGTGTGTGTGTGTGTGTGTGTGTGTGTGTTGAAGGAAAGGTAATAAGGAATAAAAAAAGAGAAAACCGCTTTCCATTTTTAAATGTATACTTTGTGTGCACCACAAGGCCTTTGTTCTTAGACACAAACAATAGAATTATTTTTAACCATGTTTTAACTTCAACTTTTTAAGACTCCTTCATTTATTATAGACATATATTAACACATGTGTGGTGTTGGAATTTTTGTTACTCAGCTTGTGTTTACGGATTTACGGGTTTACTTGTGTAAACATGGTTAATATTTGTCCTTTTCCTTCTTTAAATGACATTGAAGTAACACTATCTTTCTCAACACATCAACCACCTTTGAATGTTTTGCCTGTTCACATCAGCCGAAACAAAACAAGACAGGGCATAGTTGTACTGTGTGTGTGTTGCATATTTATTTCTTACACTTGTTGCATTTATTGTAATTTATTTGAAATCAAGGCTATTTCCACACTTTTT
Organism: Paedocypris sp. Pulau Singkep; assembly: GCA_017309775.1. NCBI lineage: Eukaryota > Metazoa > Chordata > Actinopteri > Cypriniformes > Paedocypris > Paedocypris sp. Pulau Singkep. Next base: position 561,965 of record MU204172.1, on the reverse strand, counting down.
TTAGCCGCAGGTCTAGTGGACCCCAAAACCCCCTGAATGTAATGTAAATACAAGTGGTTAATGAAAATTAGTTTTGTTCACAGTAATTGAACCAAAGCCAGGTTAAAAAATAATTTTAAATTTTCGATAAAACTGAAAACTGAACACCACACAAGGGTTAATATGACTTCTTCATTATTGATGGACAGTCAGAAAAGTCCACCATTTATCGCAACTAACCAATGCAAACAATAGACAGGTCAGCTGCTAGACAAACCTAGCACTGTAAGCTTGAAAGATGACAGGCTAATTTTTAAAAAGTTTTCTCACATTTCCACATTTGAGCGAGAAGAAGCAACACAACAGCATTCGACCCCAGAGGTGTAATTCGGTCCATTTGTGCGGACACACCGTTTTAAAGTTTTGAGACTGTGAATGAAGAAGCTTGAGATTACTCTCACCCGAAGGAAAAAAACCTAAACAAAATTCTCATAAGCCAGATTTCAATAATCCATCCATCGGTGGCACAGTTTCTCAAGCTGCACTTACATCCTGCTTGTCTTTGCAAGTAATGGATGGAACATGAGTTTTAAGTGTCCAGCATTGGATTGTTGTTACAGTGCAGTTAGACAATTAGATTCAATTTATTTTCACTCATACGCACAGATGTATTTGTAATTTGATTAGTGATGATATATTTTTTAATCGAATAAACATTTCAAATTGCAGTATTGAACGCCGGCCATTTAACAACAGTAGCTCTGGATTTTTGCTCATATGAATGCAAAATCAATTTTGACACGAAAATATAGCCAAAACCACTTCCCATTCACAGTCACAGTCACGCCGCATTCCAGGCATTTGTCATAATTTGTTCTAACAAGTCTAAAGCACCAAATTACCTGGGGAACCTTCAAAAAGTTGCCAGAACCGGAGACCTAAAAGCAAATTGTGATGAATTCCTTACTGTCAGAACAACAAAAAGAAAACTTTGTGTTGATTTATGGTCAGTAAGTTTGGCTAGAAGGTCAAGCCTGAATTTGTTACCTATTTCCGTACTTTACGTAACGTAACTAGCATTTAAAATAATCTAAAAGCTAAATTATCTTCTAAAAAATATAGTAGGTAAACTTCAGATAGTTCAGAATGCAGCTACAGAATTACAGTAGGGTTAAGAAGGGCCAATAACTTTACACTGGTTACCTGTAAAATACCGTATACAATATAAAACTCTCCTAATTGCATTTAAAGCCCCAAATGGTTTTGTTATCAGATCAGATCAGATCAGATTCAACTTTATTGTCATTTTACAAAGTACATGTAGAGAGACAATGAAATGCAGTCTAAGTAGAAGGGCATATGAGGTATATTTACAGTTATGAATAAATGCAAGATATTATGTACAAAAATAGGGATGTATAGTACAGATGCATATTTAATGATATGGTGATGAGTACTATACAGTGTGTTGTAGACTGTGCAGTTACTATCATATGCAGTATAATATACAGTTTATAATGTACAGTGTGCGTTATATTACAGTAAATGCAAATAATAATATAATGTTGGTTATTAAAACTAAGCGAAACCATGTCTTGCCTGCAAAACGTATGTCAGATATTAGCACCAGAATCTATTTATTTTTCATTTAGCCCCAAAAATCTGGAATGTCTAGACTGATAAAAAAAAATTCACAATTGTAATACAAATTTATATATTATAATACACCAAGCCTAGAACACAGATACATAGAATACATAGAAACCCAATGAACTTTCTTAAGACAACAACTGCAAAAGCTGATCCTGGAAATCCAGAATGGATCTCGAGATAAGAATTCACTCTGGATGTTATTGACAGCGCGAGCCAGCAGGTTCCGGAAATCTCCTGGTAAGCCGTGAGCATTACTCTCCAGCCTTTGACCGGATGCCCAAAAGCTCAGGGTTCAAGCTCCTTCCCTTCCGTCCTCCTAGAAACTCCAGCAAAATTAATAATGCGTTTAAACCCAATTTGAATTGAGGACTTTTTGGAGACACTTTTGATCTTTGGCAGAACTGTGTTCACTTTGTTCGTGGTTGGTCAGCCCACTCACGTATAGAATTCTATCCGTGTGCTGCTCATCATCCGTGGGATATTCTTCCACAACACAGCACTCGGCCCCTCGGGATCTTTTACAGCAGGTCTCCACATAGGTAATCCCCTGGCCAAGACAACAAGTAGATCTCTAACACTGTCCCCTTCAGACACAAGCTGTCTCCCCCACCTTCAGCAGACCAGCTGTCTCTGTAAACCGAGCCGGGCGGACCCACGCAAACAGCTCAACCTCTGCCCAGATGCCGCGCTGGGTTCCACTCTTTTCAGCCGCCGGACCCTGCAGCACTGACAATCTGGACCTGGGTTTTGTTTCAAGGCCATGATCAGACCGTTCCATTAAATTACGTCAATCACACTATTGTGAGAAGCCGTTGAGTTAAAAACAAAACACGGAAATCAGTGGTGTTTATTTTGCTTAAGTATTTTTGGCAACTTTGTACTTGCACTGAGTATCAAAAATATGGGCAACATTTACTCTCTTGTTGACTACATTTGTGATTAAATAATTGTACTCTTAACTCCACTACATGATTTGACACTTCCCGTTATCTTTTTATGTTTGTGAATTTTAATTTCGTGTGCGGATGAGGTGATATTGCCATCTGCAGGGTGCTGAAGGTACTGGATGCAGTTTATGGGCTAAATCACGTGAGCGTGAATTAGCTGTTGCACTTATTCTGCCATGTGTATGGCAGGTGTTTTTTTCTTTTCTATGTTAGTAAATGAAACATTTGAGTTATATGTAAATAACTGAGTTTTATGTTAGAATTTTATCATTTTTAAATGTTTTTCACAATTCTTGGTGTTTTTTTTTAGCCTAAATTAGTGAGAAAAATACGTAGGTTCTTTTAAAACTGAATAATTTACGACTTTTACTCAAGGTTTCTTAGAATAGGAGACTTGTGATTTGTAACTTGTAATTTTGTAACTTGTAAACTTGTAACTTGTAAGATACTCGTATTTTTACTCAAGTAAGGTTTTCCAGTACTCTTTACACCTCGGGCAGAAATTAAGATTATCACTGAACACAAAGTAAGATTTGTTAATTGATATTGTTAAATGAATTTAATTTTTATATTAAATTCCTTTATGACTATCTTTTCACTAAATCTTTATGCATAATATATGCGTCTGACGTTCTAAATGCAATGTTGCAATGTTTAGTTTTTTCTGTTTAAATCTGTGAAACCGAAATTGATTTTGCTTGAGGTGGAGCGTCATGTTCCTAAATAGTTAGATTCCAGGCACTGCAGTAGTCAATTCTGGCTTTAATACTGTATTAAACCAACCAATCGATTTTTAACGGGCAAAAATGCAATTTCACCCACATTTCTTTTGGTGGATATCCTGTTTCTCTGTTTCTCTAAGATGTGTTAAAAAAAAAAAAAAAAAGCACATACTTCTGGCTTTCAGAATAGCCTGAAATAGTACAAAATATGTAATGGATTTATTGTTACACTGACAGTAAATGGATGTATGTGTGTGTGTGTATGTGTGTGTGTGTGTGACACACACACACACACACACACACACACACACACACACACACACACAAACTTACTGTCAGTGTAACAATGAATGTATTACATATTGTTTTACTATTTCAAACTATTCTCCAAGCCCGACTTTTATTGCTTTTTTATTTTAAACACTATAATATCATAAAAACAGGACATATATATAGTATATATAATTAATACTGTATAAACTAAGTGTGTATATATAGACACAATACACACACTTTATACTATAAAGTACTATATAAATTCTTATAAAAATTACTTGCATTTACAAGAACATTACACCTGTTATTCTGTAATATTAGTTATTTTCAAAACTAAAGCAGTAAACCGTAAATAAATGGTTTCTGCAAAAAAGGTTCCTCTAATAGAACATTTTATTTAGTACATATTACATAATGTATATATATATATATATATATAATATGTATTGTTTGATAAAGTAAAGAATTTTTTCATCAGTTTGTTTGTATAAATAAAAATAAATATAATATATAAAATTAAGTTTTGTTTTTTTTTTCTTTTGCAAATGATGCAGCGCATGACCGGCTGGAGCGATGAAGCAATGCAGTTCAGATTGCAGTGCAGGTCTTCATTCCAGACAAGGAATGCATGAAACCCAAACAGCCGAGCAGCGCTCACCCTCTTAATTAGAACAAATGCCTTCCCCGCAGGCTTTCTTGCAGTCACAGTGGGCTGTAATTAAACTCATTAGCTCATCAGTTAAACCCAACTAAGTGATGTTTACTCAACACGGGCTAATTGTGTGGCATATGGTAAGCTCAGTGGAAGGAAGTGTAAAAAGGTGGTTTGTTATTAGAAGTTTGGGAATTGGTCTTGCTGTATGTATTGGGGTTAATTTGGCTTATCCTGACGGCCCCCCGAGGCCAGGCTATGTTTAAAACTGTGCTCTGCTTTACAATAAAACTTTCTTTCATAGTATAAGAAGCACCCCAAAATCAAGCAAGACAAATAAATGCACCCGAACTTGATTTCAGTTGACTTGACTTTTCCCCAGTGCGCAGTGACAGCTGTGGGCCGACAGTAGGCCCGAAGACCCCCGCAGCTGTCCTGGAATAACTCTGTGATCCTCCTCTAACTGGACAGATCCGGACCAGCACAACACCTGCTCTTTCTGGCAAAGACACTTGGGGCAACCATCTTGTGGGATGTTGTGCAACAAGACCTTCGTAGAGGATGAGTCTATAAACACACACTACATTAATGTGTAATCTATAAAAAAGCGCCTTTGTTTCGTTTAAATACACACTTTTCTGAGACTTACGATCTCAAAGAAGCTGGTCCGTTACTCTGCGGAGCAAAGGGATTTAGGGAACGTGTAGAACAATGGGATGGGATGCCCCCCATGCCCCCGAATCTGCACCGCTCAGTGTTTTCTGTTTCTGTTAGTCAGCAAATGAATCATATTATAAATTCCGATGACAGCAGAATAACCAAAGCATGGTCTTCTTACCCCGCAGCTTTTCCGAGACGCCCGTGTGACTTTGAAGAAGACTCTGTGGCATATGGATTTTTTTTTTCTTCTGTCGTTTTCCTTGACCTCTCGATTCTTTTTGCTTCCTGATTTATCTTCACGGCTCATTATCTTCTATCTGCAAGACTTTCTGATGCTTCTATTTTCACTCGCCTCGCTGACCTATTTATGTCGAGTCAGCAGAAAAGTAAGGGTTCTGTTGGTTGAGGCTGAAGACCGGTACGGTACAAAGTGGAATCAATAGACTTTCATCCGGTTTGAAGGACACAAGGTCACACTGAGATCCCTCCACAGTCCTTTTCCTTGAAGTGAAATGGATTTGATACAATAGATTCAAATCCAGAGGTGTAATGAATACTTGAGTAAAAGTACGGATAATATACTAATAATAACTGCTAATTCACCATTTACAAGTAATTCAGCTCATAAATAGCATCTAGTATATTCAGCATCCTGCAGATGGCGATAATGTCTCATCCACTCAAAACTTTTACGCGGTAGAAAAAGATGCCAACTTGTCACGCACAATCACAATATAACAAGTAGCGGTAAGTGTCCATTCAATTGTAGTGGAGTAAAGAGTACAGATACTCAATCAAGTAAAGATGTTTTATAATATTGATACTAGTGAGTACACGCCTACTGACTACTGAGTAAAGTAACAAAGTTCTGTACGTTACACCTCTGATCAAATCTAATGTTTTATTTAACTCCTTACGTGGGGCGTGCTTTGTAAGACATGTTGACAGGCAGATATTCCATATAGCTACTAATCGCAAAGGACGTTTAAAAGACGGCTTAGCAAAAGCTGTTTTAGGATTCAGGCCTTGCCAAGATTTGAGTATAAATTCTCATCCTTCATAACGATTGAACTCGCAGGTCCATTGACATTTGGGAATACACGTCCTGATCTCCTTCTCAAGGACAACGGAAGAGTTTATAGAGAGAGTGAGAGAGGAAAAGAAAGAGAGAAGAAACTGCTGACTGGGTTGATGCTGTAAGACGAGTACAGCTTGCCAGTGTTTGGAGAGAGAAACAAGATGGCTAGTGTCCGGATGCCAATTTTTCCAGCCTATCCTAGCATGCACTGTAAACAAATCCTTGTACATTGACATATTTTAGAGCAAAATACTGTTTTATTGCATTTACTGCATGTTGCTGTTTATTTTTTTTTAACGATGCATCATGAGTGGACTTGTTGATTTGAATTGCATTTGTTGGTATTAAGAATAACAGTGTCGTAATTAAGAAGAAAAACGGTAGGGAACCACAATTTTAGAGCACAGCTGCAGGCAGATTATTGTTTTTTTTTTTTTTTACAGTTGCAATTGTTGCTAAGATACAGTAAGAAAAGTAGATTTTCTATAGTATGATTTGTATATACAGTAAGTACAGTATGATTTTTTTCATGTGCCAACCAACCGATCTACAAAAATTGCTGATTCTTGCTACAATCAAACATGATTTATTCACATTCTGTTTCATTGTAAATGAAACACTGTACCTTATTTCTGAACTAGGAACTTAATCTTAAATTTGTCTTTAAAGAAAATAAAGACACATCGGATGAGAAAAGTAGGACAGTGTCCCCTGGGAAATAAGAATCTTTCTATTATTCCCAGGACTCAACAAGCAAACAGAAGAAATAGCGCAAACAGGATATGGAAATCTGGGATTTACTGTTAAAATAAATAGGCCAAAAATAAAATGAAATGTTTTAACAAATACATTTTAAGTAAAAAAAAGAAAGGAAACGGTGCACATGTTGAAAATCATTATTCTCTCAATGCATGAAGAAATACATCTGTGAATAAATAAATGAATTTTTTACAACATATTATTTTTTTTATTCTAAATACGGTATTATTGTTTATTTATTATTAAATATTATAATCATTGTAAATGATTAGCTTTATTTATTTTCCAATGAAGATTTGTTTTGTTTTAAGCAGCATTTAATCAAACAATATAAACATGTACCATGTTCATTATTAATGAACAACATTTTCATCAATACAAAAAAAGCACCATTGCAAAAATACACATTATTTTTTAACACAAACTCCCAACAAAGACAAACAGACTAAAAGTGTAGTGAGCTAGCGTTACATGAAAAATACAAATAAAATAAAAAGTATAATTAAAAACAATCAGATGTTAAAGGTCTAACATCTGAGGTTTCACCTCATCTAAACCAGACACTAATATAACTGCAAAGCACCTGACCTCTGACCTCAAATTATACTAATACTTCCTGTTTTCAGTAGAGCATCTCTGAGCGAAGCCTGACACAGGCAAATCTAGACGCACATAGGTTGAGCACAGAAACGTTGAGAGTAGAACGGCAGTAAGGGCAACTTAAAAGCAGATTAACTTGGAGGGAACATCAGCGTATTGATTAGCACATTGCTTTTCCTTCTATATGTCAGAGCTCCAAGTCTATTTCCAGCTCAACGCGGGCGGCTGTCCTTCCTGGTTTGATCCCCTAGGCAACCGATGTGGTCATTCCTTCCAGAAAATGGAGAGCAATGTGTAACCAAACACCAAAAGGGGCCTCTGACAAACTGGTGGTGATGGTGGTCTGTGTGTGTGTGTGTGTGTGTGTGTGTGTGTTGTGGGTGTGTGTGTGAGTAGATCTACATTAAGTTTAAAGAATTGCATTTAAATTTTGCAATTCCAAAATGTAGCATTGATAATATCTAATACTGTAATTTCTGGACTACAAGGTGCAACATTTAAACAACATCTTTTTTTTTTTTTTTCCCATGTAATGCACACATATGTTTTCGTATTATACGTAGTTTATATTTATATTCGTAGTTTCTTTTTAATTCAATTCTAATAATAGTAATAATAATAAAAATATAGAACAATGATGACAGCAATAATGATTAGTATTATAACAACCAGAACAACACTAATAATAATAATAACAACAATACTAATAATGAAAATAATACTCAAAATTGATTATGAATTATTATTAATATTATTATCATTATCTTTGGATTTTTACTGTCCCTTGTGGTTCAAGCATTACTGTAATTGATTTTTGTTATTAAAATAATGAAACAGTACAATGTTGTTATGTGTTTCCCATTTTCAGGCGTTCAACTACTTTTCAACTCAACACCGACTGATACACCTCCATTCAAACTCGCAGCCTTTTTTACTCCACTGCCGCACCATGACAATTTTCCGTCCCCCATCTCTAAAACATTATTTCATGTACAATTACTCCAGCCCCCTCCTGTCTCTCATATTCTCTTTCACCCTTTCAACCTTTTCACTCCCAGTTTGTTTCCCAGCTTTCCCTCACTATAGTTTCCTCTCCAAAGGCAATGCTCTGCTTTGTTAGATACCTTGAAACCTTAGCCGCTTCAAATAGCAACGTCTCTCAGCAGCAGGTCCTTGCCATAGCATTAGATGCAACTCGATCCGGCCCTGGAGCTCAGCACTGTTATAGGATAAACACAGGCCTTCCCGCAATGACCAATCGGTACTACAGGGGGCGCTAGATGAGAGCAGATTCAGAAAGATGACGTTTGCCTTGCAATCCAACGCCTCCTGCAAAACATTTTCACTGTTACTGATGAATCCTGTGGCGTGAAACCAGCACGGTGTGATTAACTTCTCAACAGGAAGTCCTAATACTCTAAGAGAATAGTACATGCACCCCCAGCAGATCAGTAGACACTCTTTGAGCGCCATTAAGGACATAATGAAGATACAAATCAATCTAATCCTATTGTGGAGAAATTCCCTCCCACATAATCCCACAGCAATGAAGCTGATTCCGGCTGGAATGCCCCAGTGAGGGAATACAGATCTCTCGTGGAGATAATTAGCATCTCACCATCCTAGGTACCGCTTTAAGATGGCTTGTTTTGAAGGCATGGATGGAGATATCCTTTGTGAGATGTGAAAAAGCTTCATGGACGTGACTGATGGGCCGTGATGACCAGGAGAGGGACTTTGGAAGCCAGGTCTTCTCAGCAGGGCGGCTTCAGGTTCTTTTCCACATGTGTTCCACATAAAGACTATCAAAGGCTGAGTCCCCCCCTGCGGCACAAGCTGTAAAGAGCCATCAAATGAAAGTGTGACTGACTGAAGGGGCTGTAATGGGTATATAAAGAACTGGAGAGAGTCCAGATACACACAGACACACCAGAAAATGCAGGTCAGCGTAAAGACAGAGGCTTCACGGCTTCTGTCTGTCACACGCACACACACACACACACACACACACACACGTGGATAATCACACATCGAAAAGAGTGAAAATGATCTACTTCTTTTTTCTTGTTATTGAAACTGTACTTGTCTTTGTGGGAAACCGTATTTGACGGATTATAAAGTGCACTGGATTGTAAAGCGCACATTTAATAAATGCTTGTTTTCTTTTTTCAAAAATTAAAAAACACATTTTTTTGGTTTAGAATGCGTTAATACTGATTAATGATTATAAAACATTAATAATTGTCTATTTCCTTTTTTGTTGTCCCACGTTTTTTACAGCATAGAAAGCGCGGCAGATTATATTTCTTATATTTCTTAGATTAAATTTCTAATTATTTCATCAAAAAATTGTGGTAAAGCATTTGCAAAACTTTTATGTACGACTGCAAATGTTTCAGTGTGCATGTGTGTATATATTTTATATATTTGATTTTAAATTGAATACTGTTTTGATCATGCTTGTGTTTTTTTTTATAGCTGTACTTCTGCTGCAACAAGGACATTTCTCCATTGTGGGACAAATATAGAAACATCTTGTCTTATCTTATTATATCTTAAATATGTACCAGAATTAGTCAAGAAAAATCGGTAAAAAAAAAAAAAAAAAAAAAAAAGAATGTTTGTAGGTTATCGGTGGCTGGATTGGAGTTGTGTATGTGAGGATGAGGGTCCCACCTGCTGAGTAATCTGTCATTACAGCTGGGGGACAAATCTCAGCTGCCCACACCAATCATCCTCTCCCCGGCCCACCCTACACACCCCACAAATTCCTCACACGTTCTACTTTCAGACCGCACTGTGTATCCCTGTTGAGGAGCATTTTTAGATATGGTTATGACTATTATGCAAGCAGAGTTTTACAATCATACAAATCAAGTCTTTTTATGGTTTGGAAAATTGCCCATAGATGTGAGTGAGAGTGTGAATTTGTGGGTGTCCTGCTCTGTGATTGGCTGGTGGTCACTAATCCAGGGTGTTTCCCGCCATCTGACACAGAGTTGCTGTGATTGGCTCCAGCTTGTCGTGACCAGTGGTGTAACATACTTGAGTACATTGACTTTTTTGGTTGCTTTGTACTTGTACTGAGTATCAAAATTATAAGTAACTTTTACTCTCTACTTGATTACAATTAACAACATACTTTTGATCCACTACATTTGAATGAACACGTACCATTACTCGTTACATTGTGATTGTGCGCGACAAGTCGGCATCTTTTTATATCGCCGTTAATTTCTCGGGTGGACGAGATGTTGCCATCTGCAGGATGTTGAAGGTACTGGATCCTATTTATCAGCTAAATCACGCGAATGTGAATTAGCAGTTGGACTTTTTTTGCACATTGAATTTGATTGAGACTGACCTTTTTGTTCTTTTTTTAGACTAATGAATTAGTTCTATTTATTTTTTGTATTAGGAAATAAAACTACACAAATACAAAGCTTCTAGTTTTAGAGTTTTAGGGCCTAAATTCACGAGGAAATTCCCAAGTTCTTTTCAAATTTGACTTTATGACTTCTGCTCAAGTCTTCTTAGAATTTGGAATAATGGAATAATTTTTTCAGTAAGGCATCCGCACTTTTAGTCAAGTATTTTTTTTTTACGTTTTTATCACAATTTTGGCCATTGGTGTGGGATTGAATTGTTTGACAGCCATTGTACTGCAGGATTTCACGTCTGGTTCTGTTTAGCTGTCCGGACTGACACGCCGTAATAACTGTCTCTTTAAGATAGTGTCTTTTAACAACAAATTACAACAAATGGCAAAATTATCAGTGATTAGCATCTAATTGAACTTTTAACAGGCTCGTTTGACAGTTAAATTATAGCATTTAAGAGTGACACAATTTTTGCTTCTAAGGGCTTCCAAAAAAAAAAAAAAAAAAAAAAAAAAAAATAGGTACATTTGTCAATATGGCCACTAGAGGCTTTATTGAAATTGTCCTATGAATTTCAACATCCGGTAAAGGTACACACGACTAATGATGACGTCACACATTTGATTGGCTGTTGGCACAATGACTGCATTTGTTTATAGTTACCAACATTACTGATTATAGTTATCAATATATAAGAAATGACAGCATAAATTAATGTTTTCTATACAGTCATACATTTACTCACATAATAATAATAATAATAATAATAATAATAATAATAATAATAAAAATAATGTCAGATACAACAGACACAACAGAAACAGACACACCTTTAAAATAAAAAAATGGCATTATCAGTTACAAGTGTAAACAACCTAAAGTTGTTTAAAAAGGAAAACGTAAAATGAAATCAACAATACGATGAGCCTGAGAACATCTCGATGATACGTGGTTGGTCCAAGTGATGTAACCATGGGGACGTCATCATTAGTCGTGGGAACCCCGAGCTGTTTTTACACCCGAGTCGTTTTGGTACCTACACCGGGATTCGAACCTGGAACCCTTTGTTAACAGTTTCAACTCTACCGCTGGACCACAACTGCCACAAGATACAAAATGAATGCTGTTTTTTTTTTCATAAACTTCATATAATATACATTTAATTTCATAATCTATCAGAACGTGTTCAATTTCATTGTTAGACCATTTCCAAAGTGTGACAACTAAATGTTCTGATGCCTAATGTATTTTAACCAGATAATTCCAATCGAAAAACAAATCATTAAAAAATAATGCATAAATGATGACAACAGCTCATGACTTTTTACAGGCAAAACTGGTTGGGACAGGAAATTTAGATGAAAATTGATGTTTCACCGCATGTGCAATCTGCTGAGTCACCGTTTGTTTGCTTAAAATAGACTCTCCACATTAAGATGCCAGTCAATTTGTCAGAAATCAGCAGCTTAATTTTGAAGTGAGATCACTGTGAACACGCTTTGTGAAGCTGAGATGCTTTGGTTTGAAACTTAATCTTGATATGTGGCATATTTATTGTATATTAAGACCCACAATGGATTAATTCACAATGCTCGAATGCTCTACATTTCACTCGTTCAAACAGGGGTGTACTAACTCACAGTGACGTGAACACACACACACACACACACACACACACACACACACACACACACACACACACACACACCCCCCCCCCCCCCCCCCCCCCCCCCCCCCCCCCCCCCCCCCCCCCCCCCCCCCC
>MU204172.1:509980-549397 GCA_017309775.1 Paedocypris sp. Pulau Singkep | reverse complement strand
CCCCCCCCCGACCTCTACTGTAACCAAAACTCAGTTGTAACTTCAGCCCTAAAAGTCCATCCTGACCCTCAAATAGGCAGTCAAAATATCCCAGATAAAGATACCCACAAGCAGTGCTGTAAAGTACTTGAGTAAATGTTACTTTACTTTTGTATTTTTGGCTATTTTGTACTTGTAATGAGTATTAAAAAAATCAACTTATACTCTTATACTTATACACTTATACTCTACTTGACTACATATGTGATTGAGTATCTGTACTCTTTACTCTACTACATTTGAATGGACACTTATCGTTACTCATTACATTATAATTGTGCATGACAAGCCGACTTCTGTTTTTACCACAATTAATTTCTTGGGTGGACGAAGCTATATCGACATCTGCAGGATTTTGAAGGTACTGGATATTTTTTATGAGCTAAATCACGTAAACATGAATTAGCGGTTGCACTTTGGCACATTTGAGTTTGACTGAGACTGACTTCTTGTTCTTTTTTCTCTATTTTGTTCTGCCATTTTTTTCAAACTTTGAGGTGTTACATTTCATTTCTATATTTCCTGTAGGATCTAAAGGAAATACAACTTCATAATTAGTTTCTTGCTTTTCACATGTCTTGGTGTTTTTTAAGCCTAAATTCAGTACGAGTAAAATGCTAAAACTGCATAATTTACAACTTTTACTTAAGTCTTCTTAGAATTGGTGACTTGTAACTTGTAATTTTTACAGTAAGGTATCCGTACTTTTACAGCTCGTCTGTCGCCACCAATGGAGAATTTTCAACAGCATCATGGTTAAAATATGTAAAAAATTATGAAAACATAATCAATAATTAAGTTATAAAATTCAGGGTATCTATTCAAGCAACAAGGGGAAATGCGTCTTCGGAATGTTTCGTGATTGACAGTTAGCGCCAAGGAAGTGGCGCCTCTCGGAGATGAAATCATTTCTTCACGTTGTGCCAACAGCAACAAAAGTTCTCACTCTCCTTGTCAGCGCTCGAGGTTTAAGTCAGGTTTGACGGAGTGCGCCGCAAACCCAAACGCAATTTTTCTTTGCTATTACACCACATGTCCCAGGAGCCAGAACTTTTCTTAAGACAACACACAATTCACCTCAAACATTCAATCCAAAATCTCTGAAAATCAGCCAGTGAGTCGGAACAGAAATGCAGATGACGGTGTTACTGTAATGATTTATGTCGGGTAATGCAGCTACCGAATTTCTAATATTGATTTGGCAGAGATCAATAATTAGTGACTCGTTTATGCACTGGCCAAAAGTAAAGAAAGTGAACACACACACACACACACACACACACACACACACACAAACACGATATTAGATCAAAAATGAAAGCGGCTTCCTGTGCAGAATCTTCCAGATTATTGGCATTAGTCTTTTTTGATGAGGTACAAACCTGTTTAAAACCAGTTCGATACGTGTAGAAAAAAAACACACATTTTTTCCCCTCCTTGATAGAAGTTCTGTGTAATAAAGACGAAGCAGAGCAATGGCAGCTGGCCTGGTGTTCCATATTCTCATTGTTTTACAGTTGATGATTTATTATGGTGAGGCGGTTTAAGTTCCCTGCAGCTAGCTTATAAAACCTGACAAAAATAATCTCCTAGGCCTTATTACAGAAAAGTGTAAAGGACAGTGTGTGTGTGTGTGTGTGTGTGTGTGTGTGTGTGTGTGTGTGTGTGTGTGAGTGAGAGATAATGGGCGATATTAATGGCAGGAGAGCACTCACTCTGCCGTTCTCTAATGAACACTTCTGTTTCTTCTGGAGAATGATATTGATCACAGATAAATGAGCCAGTCAGTTCAAAGATGTCATCGGGACATCGGAAAACGCTAAAGAAAACACACATCATCCTATAATCAATTCTGGTATAAAAAAAAAAAAAAAAACCCAACTATAATGATAAAACAAACAAGCATCAAATATCCGACAAACAAATTGTGTTTTGCGTAACTTACATTTCTGTAATTTGCAATTGTGTTTGGGGTTTTCCGTGTTACCTGTTACATTGTCAAGAGATTATTTATACAAAACAAAAGCTTCCAGTAAGATCATCTCAGCATGATGAAGAAACACCAAAATCTGCGAAATATCTCCACTTAATATTAGAAACTATAGAAAAAAGAGCAAACATGTCTCCCTCTAAGAAAAAGGATTCCTACAGTACTGTATAATAAGTTTTATGAAAGGCTTTTGTTTGGTCATTACACAATTATATAATGCCACATAAACATTATGCCTAAAAATCTGGATTAAGATTATTAGTATTTACTTTTTGCTTGATCTTTTTTAAATTATGCCAGTCTCAGTTTCAAAACAGTAGTTTCCTTTTTTGTCTTCTTAGGTTTGTCTGTATGGTCTGATGCATCTAAAAATATTAAAATAAGTCCTGAAAGTGCTCTTCCTTCACAATTGTGGGGCCCCACTGCTTTGAAGGCTTGTTTGAGGCTGTTATTACAATCAAATTCTGATTAAAATGAAAGTAATGGGGATGGTTAGGAAATAGTATTTCTGTTGAATTTTATGTATGTCAAAGATGGGACAACCCTTTATGTTTATACACAAATGAGTCTGTGTGTGTGTGTGTGTGTGTGTGTGTGTGTGTGTGTGTGTGTGTGTGTGTGTGTGTGTGTGTGTGTGTGTGAGGGGGTCCAAATATTAATTTTCAAAAGGAAAAAAGCTTCCAGTATCCTCATTCAGAAAACTGTTTACCTTTAAACTGGGTATCTCAACAGCATCTCTATTCTAAATACAGCAAAGCTGATTTGCAGTTCATTGTTCCGGAGATAAACCAAACCAAAAGGTCTTCTGACACAAAAACGCCGCACAACTCCCCTTTAGTCAATATTTTTAGCGTAGAAGGTCCTGTCAAACAGCACGCCTGTTTTGCCTAGGTCAACACTTATTAGACCGGTAAGGAATCATCCTCTTATGGTGGAGTGTGAGTTCACATTGCAAACCTTTTGGAGAATCTCTTAATTTCTACAGCCTAAAACGGTGTGAAAATGATCTTTTTAAAATTAAAATTCCAAATTGAGTTGAAAATGTAAGAACAGGAATGTGCTACTTGACACACACTTTACACACTAACCAACAGAAGCCAAGCAGAAGATTTCTATTAACAGTAATGGATACCAGTGACAAGAACGACTGGGAGATGGAGGATTAAATACCTGTAAATGATGTAAAGATGCCAGAGGGTGGGATATATAAACAATGCACAAGCATGCGGAGAGTTAAAGCCCTGACGGCGCAGACTTCACACCTACAAGCTCTCCGGAGCACATCCCAAGCCCCTATGCAAACACTGCAAGCTCAGGGAGAAAGAGATAGTCAGCGGCTGATAAGATAAGGCCTCTCATACGTTTATAAAGTTTAAAATCAAGTTTTATTTCCATTTTAACATATTGTCCCCAGTTTACACACACACACACACGCGCGCACACACACACACACACACTCACAATATCAATAATACCGGTAAATACATTTATTTTTATGTGTATCAATAGCTGCAATTCATTATTCTTTCTTACTTAAAACAAAAGTAGTATTGTGTGTTGAAATGTGTTGTATTTCAGTAAAATCACATGAAAAGATTTATCCACAAGCTATTCACAAAAAATATTAATAAAAAATAATGTTCAGTGGCTGTTATCAACACTTTATAAATAATACAATTTGAAATCAACTTGAATTATAACCTTAAAATAATATTAATTTGAAACCGATTACTGTATATGATTATTATGTTTTATGTAATATATTATACGATTATTATATATTATTATAATATTATATGATTATTATATTATTATATTATTTGTATATGATATTTCTTTATTTCTGTACACTATATGTTCACAGTTTTTCCCTTTTTTGTCATTTTTTAATTTTTTTTCCCATCTATATTTTGTCATTGTTACTAGTGGCTGTTCCGGCAATTTAATTTTCCCACTGTGGGATCAATAAAGTTCATTCATTCATTCATATGATTTTGTTTTATGTGATTTCATGTACTATTCATTATAGGATTACTATAGTGAAGTTAGATTATTATGTTGTAGTTTTTATATACAATCTTATATTTGGTATTTTCAATTACAGCATATGGCAGATGACAGAAACATCTAAACAAGTGAAAGACCGGCAAAATATCGAAAATAAAGAAAATAGACTGTTGCCATCACTATTCAGGATGCACAAAAAATTGGGGAGATGATCCGTTTCTAGCAGTTATTTTGAAGATCTTTTGAAGATTTGAGTGTATATAAATATACACAAACACAATTATGCATTATGGTG
Source organism: Paedocypris sp. Pulau Singkep (assembly GCA_017309775.1). NCBI lineage: Eukaryota > Metazoa > Chordata > Actinopteri > Cypriniformes > Paedocypris > Paedocypris sp. Pulau Singkep. The sequence goes on along the minus strand of MU204172.1, from coordinate 545,066 downwards.
GTCATCTTATTATAAAAATGCTGTGCAGATTGTGTTTCTGTGTGACCCTTCTGGATTGTTGATAGTACACAAAGTGAAGACACACCCTGGACAAAGAGGCCTGGGAACGGACGATTTGTTGGCAATACAAAATAATGCCGTGTCATCAGAGATGACACACACACTCAAGTGCATTTTAACGTTATCTATTGCCATAAGTAGCATGTTTTAGAAATACAGTACCAAACATGACCTTGAGAAACAATTTGAATAAAAACATTTTGGGGTGGCATGTTGGAGCAGTGGGCAGCGCTGTCGTCTCTCAGCAAGAATTACCTGTTCGAGACTCAATTAAAGTCTTTCTGTGCTTAGTTTTCAGGTTCTCCCCGTGCCACATGGATTTCCTCCGGGTTTCCTCACATTTTGCTCCAGCTTCCCATTGACCCAGAAATAGAGTAAGCGGTACATGATGTATTAAGACTAATTTTTGACTAATGCTATTACGCAACAATGAAGCGCTGCCGAGCTAATTACAGTGATTTTCTTTTGACTGACACACAATATAACAATGTTTTCCAAGTCCAAGTCTTTCTTTTCATGGATTAAACGGTTTAAAAAAAAAAAGCATTTAATCACGTTTAAAGAATGATTCATGCTGACAGGTGCCGAAAAACCAAGAGCAAGATTAGCAGATGATGATATGTTGTAACTACTTAAATGCGAAAAACAAAAACAAGAAGTGCATTCCTTAAAGCTGATTTTTTTAAATTGTCAATCATTCTTAAAGAGAAAAGTCAAATTTTTTCCTCCAGCTATGACGGAAAGACAACTAAATCTGAGCAGTTCTGCCTCGCAAGCCCGCGGGTGAGAGCATTGAGCTGATGGGTATGCACTCGTTTGTTTGCCTCCAGGGCTCAAGCAAGTCTTTTAATTCTTTGGAAGACAATTAAGAATAGACAGGGAGTCTACACGAGTGGCTTAAATTCATTAATTTGAAAATGATAAAATCATCATCACCTTGACAACAAAACAAAGCTTTAGGAAGCCGCTATCAGACGGCAGAGACACAATTAACCCAGTGCTGACAGGAATTTTCCCAGTGAGCCTTCCATCCTCAAAAGAGTGTGTTTACTCACAGCCTTCTGTTTATTTCCTCATCTGTCAGTGTATCCCATTAAACAGCTCCTGACACCACTCACACACACACACACACACACACACACACACACACACCACGATAGCAAATATGCTAACACAGAGAGCACACAAAATACCCACTCACCACATCACAAACGTACGTGCACCCCCGCATGATGGTTAACCTTCACGTCCGTCCAGGACACTGAAACTACAAATATGATGAGTCACGGCACAGAAGTGGCTTGCTTATCACTGAAATTCATCACAACGCCAATTTCTAATAAAAAGATGTTAAAATTGATTTTTAAGGAGAATTAAGGGGACCAAACTCTTGTGTGGACTTGCTTTGCTTACATTCCATCTTAAACTTAGCACTACAGTCAATTGAGAACATTTTATCCTACATTTAGCACATTGATCTCATAGATAACAGCGCTCTCTACACAAACTGAAAAAAATCCCCTTTGTAAGACTGGTAAAACCAGACATGGGGGAAAAAGACTTGCACAAACAGATGCAAACAAATGCACAAAGCACACAGAGCAACTCTGCACACAAACTGCACATGCGTGTTTCACACAGAACACCTTTTGAAAACCTGCGTTGTGGGGACGCGTGCCCATTCCATACTCCTCGTCTTCATCTAGCATGACCAGTGTTGGCTTGACCATCCTCTATGAAAGAAAAGGGCCTGTTATGGCTGGACTGAAGCAGGTGTTTAGTGCTAGGCCCCAGGCCACAGGTTTAGATGTATTGGGAACATATGGAGGGAATGAATGGGGGATGCAAACGGTTTAGGGCGGCCACAATGGAGTCATTCATGATCATGGTGTTGGACATGTGGAGATGTCCAGGAGACAGTGTGCAGCAATTGTTAATGCTGAAAGAATCTCAAGGAAATTTTGACCGATCATTTCTGAACGTCTTGTGTGCAATGAAACAAGCTCAAGGTCACCTGAAGGTCTCCTAATGTTTGAGATTTATCAAACGCATCAGTTCTAAAGACAGCTAAGCAGTGTATCTCATAAGCACCAGCCATCATAAACTCTACCTGCATACTACCACCATGCCAAAGAGCATGTGAATACACGGTTATGTAGAATCGCTGCCAGGTATTCTGTTTGCGCTTGGTTTAATTTTAGGTAGGGAATCATGTCAACGTCTGCCTTTGTGAGAGGCTTCAATGGCTCCCGTCAGCTGTTGTGGTTGCTGGCTCTAAGACAAACCTTCAGTTTCCAGTAAACAGAATGACAAACTGAAGAATAAAAAGACAGCACTCAAGAGGCTGTCTGACAAAAAGACGGATGGCTGAACAGTTGGAACAAACCGTGCTGTGTTTGAGTCTGAATTTAAACGGTTTTTATCTTGAGAATCTGCGCGGTAATTCTTGCTGCTTTATTTAAGACGCTTTGCTCAAAAGTGTCTTAAATCAAGTACACTTTTGACACTTTCTCAAAAATGTACTTGAGTAAATTGACTTTGTTACTTAAGTATTTCTGGCTACTTTGTACTTGTAGCGATTATCAAAAATATAAGCAATATTCTACTTTACTGCAGTAAATAAGGAGTATATGTAACTCTTAACACTACATTTAAATGAACACCTATCATTATTTGACACATTTTGATTGGACACAAGTCTGCATCTTTTTCTACTGCAGTTAATTTCTTGGGCTGACGAGGCGATATCGCCATCTGCAGAATGCTGAAGGTACTGGGTGCTGTTTATGAGCTAAATTACATGAATTAACTGTTGGCCTTTTTTTTTGCATATTTGAGTTTGGCTGAGACTGACATTTTCTTCTTCTTTTTTTCTTTTCTGGCATTTTGAAAATTGAGGTGTTACATTGTATTTCTAAATAAGGAAATTAAACCTCATAAATAAAGATTTCTTGTTTTTCACTTTTCCTGGTGTTTTTCAAACCTAAAATCAGTGCGATTAAAATACTCGAGTTTTTAAATTTGCTTTTCAGGTACTCACCTCTGCGTGAGAATCAGCGCTATAATTTTCGCGGTTTGATTTAAGACACTTTGCCAATGCTTTCTCAAAACATGCACTACCACATGTCGCCAAAAAAATCAATTGTGTCTGCATAATATGTTCTGCTGTTGCGTAGCAGGTACCGCGTCCGCAGGACTGATGGACCTTCTCGGGGCAATCGCTCCGCCCCCAACGCCCGGGCGGCGAATCAAAACGCGCACAGGATTTAGAATCCTTTCCAACGTGGGCTGTGGAGTTAAACTTGTGGTGGAACGAGGACGCCAGATCTTATCCACACCACCACACAGCAGCAGCAGCAGCCGCGGCAAGACACCTGATCGTGCTTGGATGGAGGGGCGAAACCCAATCGCCTGATGTGCTGCCTGAAACCCAGGACGCGCTCAAAATGTCTTCTTCCTCAAGCGAGGTCATCAGTGCGGAGGAGATGAAGAGGGAGAGCCGTGGGAGTGTCAAGCTGTCACTGCTGGACCCTGCTGAGCTGCCTATGGAGAATGCCGAACTTTTGGAGTGTTCGACGGCCTCCCTGGCCTTCTCCCCCGAGCAGGTCGCGTGCGTCTGCGAAGCGCTGCTGCAGGGTGGGAACGTGGAGCGTCTGGTGCGGTTCCTCTGGTCACTGCCGCAGAGTGACCTGCTGCGCGGAAACGAGAGCATCCTGAAAGCGCAAGCGATAGTGGCTTTCCACCAGGCCCGCTACCAAGAGCTCTACTGTATCCTGGAGAACCACAGCTTCAGTCCGTCCAACCACTCGTCTCTTCAGGATATGTGGTACAAGGCGCGTTACACCGAAGCGGAGAAGGCGCGCGGCAGACCGCTCGGTGCCGTGGACAAGTACCGCTTGCGCAGGAAATATCCCCTGCCTCGGACTATCTGGGACGGGGAGGAAACCGTGTACTGTTTTAAGGAGAGGTCCAGGAACGCATTGAAGGATATGTATAAACGGAACCGATACCCGTCTCCGGCGGAGAAGCGCAATCTCGCTAAAATGACTGGACTTTCTCTGACGCAAGTCAGCAACTGGTTCAAAAACAGGAGACAGAGGGATCGCAATCCATCCGAGGCGCAGTCGAAAAGGTAAGAAACGATGGTTTCCAGTTGCGAAGAGTGGAGATGGAAGGCTATGGCGGAATTCACGACACTGAACACGTTTCACTAATGTTTTGAAATACGAGGCTCTGAGCGCTTCGGCGAGTAGTAGTTGTTTTTTTTACGAACGTGGAAATCAGTGTTATTTTATACCCAACACATTACAAACTTCTCTTCAACATTTTTCTGTGCGTGTATTTGTGCATGTGTTTAATATAACAGTGGATGTAAGTTTCGTGTATTGCTTTTCGTGATTTAACCTTGCTGTTTAACATACGTGCGGTTGCCGCAGATTCGACGATTTTACATTTGAAGTTTCATAACTTGACATTTTCTAATCATTTTATTCGGACGACAAAAGAACTGACAAACATTTAACGACCATTTAGTAGCTTTCGAATAGCAGCAAAACAAACCCCAGGTTTAACTTTGATTCTATCGGACTTTACATTACCATAACCATTGTCAATGTTTGTTTATGTTTTTTTAAACCATTGTCCCACCCTGATAATCAGTTGGTTAGATCCATCTCACTCAATCTCTTGACGTGCCCAAATCCCCTTCACAGCTTCGGGCATCTGAAGAAGATAAGATTGCTTTGTATTTCTAAACTTCTGTTTGCTTGAGACTTAAGTCTATAACTGCGGTGGAAACAGCTCGTCTCGAGAACGAATGTTGCTTTTAACATTAATTGTTAATACGTTCCAACTGGCGTAAATAAGGGAAATCGAACTTTTAGCGCAGCGTGATCGAACTGCGGCACCATAACCCGAGCCTGGACGACCGCCTTTGAAGAGCTGCCCGTGGACTCCTTATAGAGTTCCATGGACGAGGAAAGACTCACGTATCAATAAGATCTTTGTATAGATGGCCTGTCTGCTGGCCTCGTCACCCTGAACGATGCTCCCGCAGCTGTCAGTCCGCAGTCCCACCGAATGCCTCCTACAGTCCAGCCCCATTTGATCGGATGTTTGACCCTCAGGGCAAGAGGTCCACTTTAGGCTTCATAAAAGAAATACTCACAAAAAAAAAACATCTAAACAAACAAATAAACAGAATAAATAAAAATAATAAGCGCGCGCACACACGCACGCGCACACACACACACACACACACACACTATACTTTCTATATTAATCACAATTTTCCTAATGCACTTTAATACTTGCATGAATCTTATTTTTCATTACAATATGAATCTTTAAAACTGCATTTCATTACCAATTCATGGATTTTCTTCAATACCTTTTTAACTGACTTTATAAATATAATTATAAATCATTGTTTACAACATTGAGAGATTCTCATTTATAAGACAGTTTTCCTTTTCATCTCAGTAAAATTACACAATTAATTTAAATAAATATAATATTCTACACTGCATCTTTGGTTTTAGAATCTAAATAATCTCATATAGTTAAAAAAAGTTCACTCTTAAAACTACAATTCTTTTCTTCTTCCTCAGTGAGTCAGATGGTAACCACAGCACAGAAGATGAGTCAACTAAAGGCCAGGAAGACTTGTCTCCTCGTCCCCTGTCCAGTGGCTCTTCTAACTCAGTCAGTCATGGAACAGCCCCCCCTGCAGTTTACTCCGACGGTGGGACAACCGTGATTCAACAAATTGGAGACGTTAAAATGCAGTCACACACAGCAGGAGCAATGAGTTTTAATGGAGACATAGCAAGTATGAACGCTCACTACGTCAATGGAGGAAGCTACGTCCAGTCCCATGGAAACAGTGCACTCCTTAATGGCCTGGGCACCACAGGTGGTCACTTCTTGCCCTTTGATCCTCAGAGGGTTTCCCATCACAGTCAAGAGAGACTATTAGGTGGGTCTTCTGTATCTTATGCCCCTTTCCCAATAGGGGTTTCAGAAACTGCTTCTGGAAAGCTGGAGTCCATGCACACGCTTGCTTCTAGCGTTGACGAAGGAGTCATTTCTTCTGTTTCGTTCGCCTCCACACCTTCCACTCCTTCCACTACCTCAGCCCTTCATCTCAGCAGTTACAGTGTGGTCAACTTGCCTGGAAATGAAAGCAACATGACTCTTCCTCCTCTGATGCTGCCACCATCATCTACAGCATCTGGTCATGGTAGGTACATGTAATCTATTACTTCTATTACTTAGTAGTTTTGAAATTCCCTGTCAGGTTTTGTCATGTTCCATATTTTGTCGGCCTTCTTCATTGTCTTGAATACACTAGTGAGATCATGGAGCTCCAATAATGACATCACTTCTTTGTAGAATAACAGGAGAGAACATTTATATGGTGCCAAATGTAACAGCAGGTTTTGGTCATGTGAATTGTGAATAGCAGCGAGTGAGAGACAAAGAACCATGTGGGGGTTCAGGTCAGCGCACTAGAAGATCATGCCAACCGCAGGCTTCTCAACAAGGTCTCCACCTCCTCTATGATCCTAACCACTCACTAATGGCTCTCTCCATGAATATTTTATAGCCACATCAATAACAGCAAGGCTAGCTGCATTCTGTTCCTCTCTTCTTCGTCTGTTTTATCCTTTAATAAGAAGTTTATGAGACACATAAAAACAAACCTACCCCTGGCTGAACTTTAGATTTAGAAGAAAAACAGTTGCATCCAGCGAAAGGACCAAGTTATTAAACGTTCTTAGCCCAAACCTTGTTTCCTTGTGCCCATAATTTTATAGGCAATTCAATAAAATATGTCTTCATTAAAGCGCAAGTTTGATCTCGAGCGCTTCAGAAAACACAAAGAACCAAAAACACATTTCTTTTCAGGGCTGTTTTTGTCTGGGATTTAAAAATTAGACGTGGTTGGGAATCTGGTAAGACTAGACTAGTTTTTGGTTTAAGGAAAGACTAATGGTTGCATATTTCTGACCTCGTTTTACAACAATTATCTCTAATAAGCAAAGCCTAAAGGGAAGCGAAGAAACCGAGTACTGAAATGGTTCTGGTTTCATAAAGCAAACACAAAGTTGTGGTGTGGTGTGTGTTCTGAGATTATTTATCAGACTATTGTGCACGTCTGATGGTAGAAAAGTGTCTCCCCAAAAGCCTGAAGCTGTCACTACAGGAGACATGTGCCAGGAACCACATTCTAAAGTTACAACTAAATCATGGCGAGTCAAACCACAAACAGAACATGAAAAAAAGTGTTTCATTTTACAGTTCGTGTGTGAAAAGAACGTCAGGACGCCGACTAGAAAAACAAAAGAAATACTCTTATCGATCTCTTTCCTCAAAGTGAGTGTGATGAGTATTCATCTAAAGTAGTTCAGCTAAAAGAAGCTCATTTAAGTTTGATACAAAATAAAACCGCCATAAATATTGGCAAAAAAAAAATAGATTTTGAACAATTGATCAAAATAATCAAAATCAAAACCAGAAATTCTTTATTCATCCCCTTGGGGAAAATCTCCTTTGTTTCATACAATCAAAACCTTCGATCATGACCAAAATTTGAATACAATTGAATAATAGAATAGATACAATAAAAAAAATAATACAATTTACCTTTTTGAGCTCTTTCCTCAAACTGATTGTGATGAGCCTTTGTCGTTTAGCTACAAAGAAGCTAACTTGAGTTTGATACTGAACAAAACCGTCATATCTTGTCAAAAATGTATATATTTTGAACAATTTATACATTTTGTCAAAAATATACAGATAAACAGAATCAGAAATTCTTAATTCACCCTATTGGGAAAATTCTCCTTTCTTCCTTACACTCACAACTTTTCATTATGACAAAAATATGAATAAAACTGAAAAATAAAACAATAAAAAAAAAATAACTTTAAGTTACTTTGAAAGGCAAATCCTCTCCCTTTAATTTTAAATGTGAATTTCTTTTGGTTTACAGTGTAAGTTCAAGTACACACAGTGTGAAGGTCTTTGCTTTGGTTCACATCCCAGACAATATAATGTAATGTTTGTTAGTTACATGGTTTTTAATCTCGGTTTAAAACTGCTACAAAAAGAATGTATCATGATCACAAATCTGAAACATTGTGGAAACCATCATCTCACTGTGTTTTAATTCTCATTCAGGCTCTGCTCCTCTGGGACACGTGGTCAGTGATTCTCCCCAGCACTCAAGCCAAAACCTCCTCTACACCCAGACCGTCAAGCAGGAACCACTGGACATTGCTGGAAGCTACACATATCCATCTGAACTAGCCCTGGATCAAGGTAGCAACCTGGGCTATACGGCTTCCCTTTTCCTCTCATCCAGCCTAGGCTCTTCCTCATCCCCTGGTGGTTCTCTTCTTCCCACAATCACAGCAACAGTCACCCCTCCTCTGTCCGGCACAGAGGACCACCACTCACTGAATCAAACTGGACGTTGCCTTGAAGAGGAAAGCGTGGCCTACCGCTCTCGAGAAATACACGTGTCCCTGTCTAACAGCATGCAGGGTCCGGCTAGGGTGGGAGAAGGCCCGGTCCGGGTTGTGTGTGGGGATCTGGATATGGAAGGAAAAGAACTAGCTAAACTGCAGACGGTACAAATGGACGATGAAGGAAACGACCTCTGATTTGAGGAAGGTCATGTCAGATGCGTAAAACATGGACATGGAAAATCATTTATCTTTGTCAGATTTCTGAACTGTAACAGTAGGAACAACGATGCAAACAATGTGAACAGTGCCTTTGTTTTCTTTGGTTATCCCAACTTGCACTAAAAGGGCTGCCGGATGCGTTAGTCAATGCACTGACATTTTAAATATGATTTCACTTCATAAAAAAAAAAATGTTGTCCAGTTTAGGCGCAAGACAGTGCGTGGAATCCAAACTGAACCTGCAGCCTTATAGTGAATTTTTGATCAAAGCACAGGAGTGTTTTTTTTTTCTCGTGGTCTTTTTGTATTTAAATCTTTGAGTGTGATGACAAATGTGATGTTTGATAATTGTGTTATTTTAAGGAATGCTATTTTTCCGAATTCCCTGGTTTCAATCGAATTCGCAAACTGTTTTTAACACAAATGTGGCCGCTTTTTCCAAGTATTCCTGACACGGAGCGCGCTCAGTTACAAGCCTCTCCGTGCACAGATTTTTACATTAACGAAATGAATAATACGGAACAATCAAGTGTTCATATATTGTGTGACGACTTTGAACGACAATTTTCACTAAGAAAACAGTAAGACTGAAGGTTTGCTCTGTAAAAAAAAAACCCTAATCAGTCCTACGTGAAAGAAGCCTATTTTTTAAACTCTTCCACCCCATTAAATATTTATATTTGTACATATATAATGAATGTTCCATGACTTGTCCATGTCACTGACACCACTGTGTCCAAAGCGCGATAATTCAATAAGTAAAGTGAATGACATCACTTCAAATGAATCATCTCCTCTGGATCAAGCAGGTAGGACAACAATGGGCTTCCACACAATGGCAGGCGTGACATCAGTCTTCAGGATATTCAAAACTCCATTTAAGAAGATCAGGCTACAGTTCGGACCCCTTGGGTGGGTGGCTGTGATCCCAGACATTACTAATGCATGGATGTACACATATGCTGTACGATGGAGATTAAGTGTGTGTTTGCACCAGGGGCGTCTTCTGTGATCTTCTGCCCAAGCCTGGCAGCTGAATCCCCCCACTCACTCTTAAGTGTCAGATGGTACCTGTCATTATTCTGAGTAAAGGTCGGCTAAATGGCAGAGCAAACGTGAAAGGTACATATCATTATTAACCAATCATGTGTCCATTTATTTGATCACCCTTTTATGCAAATTTTAAAGCAAATGAGCTGGAAAATACTGTAAGGGTTAAAAACCGTGCAAAAGTACAGTAAAACAATTTTAGGTAATTTTACTATGATTTTATTTTTGTTATTATAGAATCGATCAGTTAAGAAAGATGGATTCAAAGTGAATTGGGCATTTTGAGAATTTGAATTGATCTATATTTTCAGATTATATTTTCATCTTTATTTAAAAAGCCTGAAACACTTAAAACAGACATTTTAGTATTAAAATGTGAATAACATACAATAGTTAGTAAACAAAGTTATTTGTCGTTGTTTTGTTCTTCTCTCAAAAACAATAAGGCACTTTATGATTATTATGCAATACATTTAATGTAGCTGAAAAGCTGGCTTTAAAAAACGGTAATACACCATAAAACCACGAACAAGTAAATACCCTAAAGTAAACTGTAATATACTGTTTATGTTTAGAACGTTTCCGAACGTATTACTACTACTACTACTACTTCTCTTTCGGCTTTTCCCTTATCAGGGGTCGCCACAGCGAGTCATCCCTTTCCACCTCATTCTATTAATTATTGAATTTTGAGTAAAACATGTGTTTTCATATACACTCTTTATAATGGGAGTCCAAAGTGTTACTAAACCAAATAATGCTAATTATTATTCATATTCAAAACAATTACAATATTCATTTCAATTGATGAATCTCATCAGGCCTGTGGCTACTGAATGTTTGGAAGGTTAAATGCACTTTACACTGTATATTTCCCTCCAGTATAGTAAAAATGTTCCAAACAGTGGTCTGTTGACTGTCGTGGGAACGGGTTCTTCTCTTGATGCACAATACTCCACATCGGCCCAGGTGAGTCAGCACTAATTGAATGGCGCCCAGGTAGGATTTGCTCTCTTGCACAAAGGAAAAGACAAAAAGACGTTGGGTAAAGAATCTATTGTTACCTGTCCAAAGGTGACCCTGTCGCCTTGGGCACAAGATTAGCTGATTGCCAGGTATCAGATAGCGCCTCCTGGAATATTGAAGGGTAAGAAAGCACTATTGTCTGCAGCCTCTGAGCGCTGAACTGATGGCTGCAAGAAAGAGTGACATGTGTTTCATGTCTCCGATTTCTCCTTGGCCGACTATGGATTCACCAGAGAAATATTATGATTTCTGACTTGAAAAATAGTCTTGTCTTGTTGTGACTCTGTATATGTTTACAATCAAATAGATGTCAGAATATGGGAGTGTATTAATTATATATAGATATAGCATATTATGTATGATATATAAATTGAATATATACATTATAAAAATGTATGTATTTACGAATATATCTAACTGCACAGCATACATTTTTTTTAAAGCAAACTGAAACAATTTTTCAGTTTTTCAATTTTTTTTTTCTAATATTAAGAGTAACAAATAAAATAACAAATAAAATAATATCTATAGCCCGTTTGAACAAACAGAGCCACTGTGTTATGGTGCAAGCCATGTATTAAAACACAGCAAAGATGTTCATAAATCCATGACTAGACAGGCCATAAAGAAGAGGGAACCCTGCAGAAGCGGCCTTATTAAAGAACCTGACCCTTGACTTTTTCAGGGGGTTTCAAAGTGTGACATTTAGTGAAGCCCACCAAACTCTGGAGTAAATGAAACCTAATTCTCATGCCAACTGCACCAGCACAGTGCTGATGTGAGGTCAAGGGGCAACAGGGAATAAAATACAGCAGTTTCTCTACACACTCAAACTATATGCTAGCTTTAAAAGCATGTGCACACCTCCTGTTCAAGTTTTCAAACTACTGTATGGGACTAATTGCTTTGGGAATATCAAGTCCCAAAAACCACACACATTTTTTGAAATACCTGTATACATTTAAAAAAAAATGTTTTTTAGAAATTTTGTCATACCATTCAATAAATTTCTTGACACTTTTAATTATTGCGTTCTAGAAAAATCCTTGAATAAGTCCAGTTTATTTAATTAATTAATGTTCATTTAATCAGATAAAAAATGTGTTTGCTGAGCTATTATGCATGTATAATTGTATATAACAAAAATGTGTGATTCATAAAACACTTTTTAAATCTGTTATTAAAATTACAGTGTTGACAATGTGGCAGACAATGCTGCAATTACTATTAATAATATCTTCTTAAATAAATGTTTTTGACTATGCGCGCAGAGTTACACAAACCTTTCAGGATGATTTTAGGCAAAAACAAATCCACATTAATTATAATGTCAATAACTTTAACAGAACATGTTAATGCAGAAAATTTATTTTACAATTTAAGACAAAAAACACCATTAATTAGAAAGGCATATATTAAAATTCATTTAAAAAGGTTAAAATTTGATTTCAAATTGATTTGACAGATTTAATAATCTGTAATTTAAAACTGATTGCCATTTCCGATTAAAAATTGTTTAATTGAATCGGTTTATCCACGATTAGTAAAATTGGCAAATTTTTGGTTTATTAAACCCCAAACATTATTAAAGCGCTATATCAATATAATAACATCATTGTTTTCGAATAAATACACTCGTGCCTTTTTTGTGGCGAGTAGTTTATGGCGTGTTTACCATTGGTATGTGTGCAGGAGTCAGCGTCGACCTTGCCAACCCTCGCCTTTAGGCCATAAAAGAGCACATCTTGAAATGATCAAGGCCTGAGAACGGGCACGGCCATTCGATTTCTGAGGTTTAAGGAGGGGGCGAAGCGTAATGTGGTGGAGACATTACGACAACCCGAGCGCCGTCAATCAGGGGCCCGTGTGCTGCTGCATTCATGCTGATACTTGACCCACTGCTGAATATATGTCCGAAAACTGTAAATGGAATAAAGTCGGCATAACAATCTGTAATAATAATAGTTCAACATGCGAATCGAGGAACCAATATGAAGCTAAATTAATTTATTGCAAAACAAAAAAGTGAGCTTTCTGTGGGATCGATGCAACACGTTTTAAAATCGTTTCACTATTAACAATTTGATTTTGCAGGTTGCATGCATATCATAAGACTACAAAAGCTTCGGACTCGTATTTTATTTTATACTGTCCCGTGACACAATGGCTATTTTCACAGGTGCTCTCGCGCGCCATCTGATATTTCTCCAACCCTTGCCTCCAGATGTGTTGGTGCCACAAAATAGTTTGGAATATATTCAATGATTTGAAAACGGTAGGGTCCGTTTAGGCAGTGTACTTTGAGGGGGTCCTTCATAGGGAGCGTCTTAAAATGAACGCGGAGTCTCAAATTAAATTAAACGAGGTGCTCCATTCTGGGTGAGTGACTGTGAGTTTTGCGTCGCCACGGTGTCAAATTTCAGATGTCGACCGAGATAAGGAAACGCGATATATGCTTTAAAATCGTGTCTGGATGGCCAAGACCTCGGTGAACACAGCACTCATTTACTAATGCACCGGTTTTATATTACACTGTACAAAGAAAGGAAACAAAAAGCTGAGAATGTTTTTTTTCTCTGCGCACCAAAACCCCCCAAATCATTTATGTGCGGTGGTCAATTAAAGAAGCATGTTATTTGAAGGAAAACATTCCAGATTGTGCAAGGTCACATTTATAAATCACTAAATGCATTTTTGTAGTAGTAGTAGTAGTAGTAGTAGTAGTAGTAGTAGTAGTAGTGGTAGTATAGTAGTACAGAAATTATAGTAACAACAACAACAACGACAACAACAACAATAATAACAATAGCAATAATAATAATAATAATAATAATAATAATAATAATAATAATAATAATAACAATAAAAATAACAATAATCATCATCATTACAAAACGAAAGACAAATAGTGCGATTTTAATTCATAAAAACCGTTGGGCACAAAATAGACAATCTCGTAAATATTTCGAGTTTAAAATGCTGAATTTTACTGCAAATCACGGGCTCTTTAATGAAACTGTTACAAGAAGTGTGTACAATAAAATTCATACAAAACCGAAACAAGTGATTTTTTAAAAAAAAGCGTTAAATTAACTGTCAGTAAATTTGAAAAAAAAAAAAAAAAAAAAAAAAAAAAGCTCAAAACCATACGATTTGTTTGATGTGCAGCAAAATAAACTGTCATGAAAAGAAGCTGTTTTTATCTATACAATACAAATACGTTTTTAAACTATTAAAATGGGTAGCAAACGCAAGAAGGTCTTGAGATGTAGAGCAGCAACAAGATCTGAACGCTGTCTTCTGACATATGCTATAATTGATTAGTATCGAGGTGCCCGGGTCCCTCAGGTAGAACTGGAGACGGGGGATCCAGTTTCAGACCACTGAGTCCCCGCGGGAGGAAATGGAAGCAAAATTCTCTCTCGGCTGCTGCTGGCGATAGGGCAGCGCGTCAGCCAATCAGCGGGCGCGCAGGGCTCTTTTAGCGCGACACGAGTCGACGGTGAGCAAACTGTCTTCAACAAACACCCAAAACTTAACGGTGCGCACAGACACCATCCACAAGCTTAAAATATTCTCCAGATATCAAAGAGCTTTCAGGAAGCGAAGGTAAAGAGGGCGTCAGCAACTCCTCTTCCTCCCGAGCATCCAGAGGAGAGCGGCTTGGCTTGTGGAGTCCGCGCGTTATCCAGACGTCATGTCAATGTTGCCTTCTTTCGGGTTTACGCAGGAGCAAGTAGCGTGTGTCTGCGAGGTGCTGCAGCAAGGTGGGAACCTGGAGCGTCTCGGGCGTTTCTTGTGGTCTCTTCCGGCTTGTGATCATCTCCACAAGAACGAGAGCGTCCTGAAAGCCAAGGCTGTCGTCGCTTTCCACCGTGGAAACTTCAGGGAACTTTATAAGATACTGGAGAGCCACCAGTTCTCACCGCACAACCACCCGAAACTTCAGCAGCTGTGGCTTAAGGCCCATTACATCGAAGCTGAGAAGCTAAGAGGGCGACCACTGGGAGCGGTGGGCAAGTATCGGGTGCGGAGGAAATTTCCGCTGCCACGCACAATATGGGACGGAGAAGAAACCAGCTACTGTTTTAAGGAGAAGTCCCGAGGTGTCCTGCGGGAGTGGTACACGCACAACCCGTATCCATCTCCGCGAGAGAAGAGGGAGTTGGCCGAAGCCACTGGACTGACCACCACACAAGTCAGCAACTGGTTTAAAAACAGAAGACAAAGGGATCGCGCAGCTGAAGCAAAAGAACGGTAAACTATAAGCAAAACATATAAGCAATGTGTTTAGTATATAGGACATTCAAACTGAAAATGTGTTTGTTGACATGATGATGTCTTAATTTGGCTTACCAATACTTTTAATGGGCTTACCAATTTTGATTTGATTTGGTCTGAATCGGTATTTAATGGTATATAATATGCCAATGTTGATTTAGGAATGCACTCATGTAGAGTTAAAATTCAATTTTTGTGCATTGCATTAATTGAGTTGCCCAAATTTAACTGTCAGACATTGCAATTTAGTTAATGAGTAATAACGATTTGATTTAAACTAGGCGATGGCTCAAAAACTAGTACAGTATTGACTATTTTTATTATTAATGTGGCACCACTAATACATATTTCACATATTTAACATTTAACTAATAAGACTCAATGATTGATTTAAATGTAAAAAAAAAACAATAAAAGCTTTCGATGACTATACCAAGCTATTTTAAATATTTTACAGAGAAAACAGCGAGAACAACAACGCAGGCGCCAACAAACAGAACCAGCTGTCACCGCTGGACGGTGGGAAGTCGCTGATGTCAAGCTCGGAGGACGAATTCTCGCCCCCGCAGAGTCCAGACCAGAACTCCGTGCTCCTACTCCAGAGTAATATGAGCCATCCCGGCGCGTCTGCTTATTCCATGACCGGGCTCGGCGCCGCGACGTCGGTACACAGCATGCAAGGACACCCACACCAACTCCAAGATTCATTACTGGGACCTTTAACTTCAAGTCTTGTGGACCTCGGTTCTTAAGCGATTACTGCAGTTTTATTTATTTTTTTTTATTTTGTACCAAATATAGACTGAGATCTGCCACTTTTACTGTATATATTATATGGAAAATGATCATAAAGTCCTTAACTGTTCTCTCTGGGTGTCAGAGGAAAACTCAGTATGATTTATCCTATGGACTGACATTTGCCAAGTCGTTAAACTGGTCTGAAGACGAACCAAAAACGATTTCTCCTTCAACCCCATCAAGATTTTTACCTGAAATTACGTTTTGCACTCTGTCTTGAATCGAACGGTAAACTGAGTTTCGCCATTCGTCTTGCATATGGTGTGAAGAACATTAACAGATCGCAAAGTGCAGTAAGACTGTTATTTTAATTATATTAAATAGATGTAACGTTTTTAGTAGTTTTGGCACTGGTAAAGTCAGGCAAGATATTTAAAAAAATACATGTTTGACCCAAAGATGCAAATCATTGTATAAAATGCTTAGCGCAACTGTATAGAATGTGTTTTTTTATGTCACTATTAAGGGTTACGTTTTTCTATTATTTGTATGACATCAGTGAACGTGTGATTCACTTAATAATTAATAAAAATCCATCAGGTTATGAAAGTATTTAGAATTAAAAACAATTTCCCGATTTCATCCATTATTCTTTATTAGAAGCTCTTAGTAATATTGCAAAAAACGATATTTATTTAGCTTATAGCTAAGCGGCGCGTGTTGCTTTTGCGGTCTCGGCGCGTCGTTTGGTTTGTAGTGCGGTGTTTACTTTGCGCTCTTCCAGTGTTTGTCCTGGCGGTTCTGGGCCAAAGACAAGACATACCAGCTGCGGGAAGCAAACTCACGTGGGTCCATTCATGAGTTTCTTTAAAGCAAAAGAGCAAACAAGAGACAATCAGCTGTTATCTTTTTTTTATCAACATAAACGTTCATCGGGGCGGGCGGGGTGTAATTTTAAATTTATATAATGAGTAAATTATTTATAATTTTTTGACAAAGTTGACACAGTTGACAAACATAGAGAAAAAATATTCTAGAAGTGCAGCACATTCTAACTAGCAGGCAGCCTCCCACCCATCTCACGGACACACGTCTGGATAATTGTTTTTAACAGAGAGTACCGAGGATTTCCGGCCGCTAATCGGAACCAGTTGCATGTAGATTCGCGCTGCAGCTCACTAAACCGCCCATAGAGTTAGACTTTAGTGCTAGAACGTTTAGACCACGGTCATGGTAATGGCCTTTAATTGTTAATATCTTATTCAAGATTATTAGATGTATTGTATTACCACAGCGATTATCAAATGCCAAAACCAGTAGCTTTTAAACCTGAGCATCATAATGTTTTGCATTAAAGAAAAACAATAATAATATTCAATTTTGTTCAGATAATGTCGCCTTTAAAATGTACCATTCAAAAACAATATAACAATCTAATAATCTGCATATAAACATTTATTTACATTTAATTGTCCGCACTAAAATAATTGTATTTATTACATCACATGCGTTTCTCATCATTTCTCATTAAGTACAGCCTTCGAAATATAGAAAAGAAAATGTATATTTACACTGTGTGTATATATATATATATATATATATATATATATATATATATATATATAAAATAATTTTTAATTAAAAAAAAAACCAAGAGGACAAAACTAAAACAAATTAAAATAAACTAAAATTCACCCCACTGTTTTATTTTCAATGAACAGTATTTATTTTTTCTGTTCAGCTGAAGTGATTTAGAAAAGTGTGGGGAGCTTTAGTGAGCCAAGTCTGCTCTTTAAAGGGTTCAGATTTCTAGCCCCTCATTCCCGTCTCTGCTCTATAACCAAGGTGAGCACACAAAGCACAGTCCTGTGCCTAGTGTGAATGAGACAAACAGAGTTTCTCATGTGGGAAAAATGGGTTCGGCTGTAACGTGAGCAGCCTTTCAGGGGTTCAAGAGAGGGAAGGAGCATACTCTTTTTTTAAAGATAATAGTTGAGACTTTCTGGAGTTGGTAAGGGGGGGTTGGGGCAAACAGGTGGGCTTCATGGATCTCTGCCCTTCCCCGTATTACCTTTTGTCACCAAAGCACAGGTCATCCCTTGCCTCAAGGTTCGGCACAGCGAGGCATTATGGGATTACAGGAAGGTGTAAACAAACAGCAAGAACAAAAAAGATACTTGTACAGACCAAAATGTTCGATTTCTATGCAGATTGAGTTTTCGACAGCAGCTGCCAGAGAAACTGTGATGACTTTAACACGTAGAACATTTTGACTGTTCTGCTTGAAAGAGACTAAAATGGATCCTGCAGAAATCCTAAAACTTTTCACTGAGTTGTTGTTGTTGAAATAACAACAGTTTGGTGACTGAAACTACAATTTTATGGCAACCTGCAGATGTTTTTATTCCATGCGTTGAAATCCAACCAAATGGTACTCACTAAACATAAAAAGCAGAGTCGAGTTTTTTTTTCTTTTGCAATTTCTTTCTTTTCTGCACATTTCTTAACCTTTTTACTAAAATGATAAGGCAAGGGTGCAAAATGTTATAATAATAATTACATTTTTATTAATCAGCTTTTTCCTTCAGAAATAGAAATTTCTCATTGACCCTCTCAAAAATGAATGCACACAACCCCAAAGCAGTGGTCAGCTTCCGGATGCTATGGTCACGGCACCATCCCGACTGCTGGATTAACAACCCACATTGTTTTCTCTGGAGATTGAGATTCTTACAAGATAAAACAATTAAAGGCCTTGGGATAATTTCAAGTAGATAAAAGCCAATGCATCCAGCCTTTAAAGATTGGCATGAGCGCAGTAAACAATGCACAACAGTCAGCGGGCAAACAAACACAACCCACGCACCCTAATGCATTTACAAACACCTGCGCTCAAGTAAACCTCACAATGTAATGCGTACAGGAGGGCGGAGCCAAGCCTGTGATGAACACCTGCCAGTGATGCAGCAGTATGACAGGGCTAGAATGGACCACCTTGATTTAAGATTTAGTTGTCAAACTCGTTTCACGGTGATAGGCGTAATCAATTTGTATTTCCTCCCGGTTTCATCGCTAAGGATCACACAGCTTCCCGGCACCCATGATGGTCATGGTCTGTTCTGGAAAGCTGGGTAACGGATTACTTTCAAACGGTCACAGAGGTTCGGGTTTCAAAGCCAAGCCCCATTGATAAACGAGTGGAGGCAGTTGTCACCCAGGCAGGGAGTCTTCCATCAGCAGTCTGAAGGCTAGCAGGCTTTTCCACAGACGCTCCGCAATACTGGCGTCAGTCACTCCAGGCTTCTGAGGCGTTTAAAGGTGATTACCACGCAAATGCCCACAGACCTCTGTGCACATGTCTGTCTGGACGTCCATATTTTCACACGTTCAGACCACATTCCACTTTTAAGGCCTAAAATCATCCCAGCCTCTACATGTCAGATGTGTCAAGAGAATCTGAAAATCGTTCTTGAGTAGACGTGACCTTACTGTAAAAATAACTGAAGAAATGAAATGTAACACCTCAATGTTTCAAAACAGCAGAATAAAAAGATAAAAAGAACAAAAAGTCAGTCTCAATCTGAGTCTCAAAAATGTGACTAAACGTGATTTAGGGTACGTGATTTAGAAAAATACTCAAGTAAAATGACCAAGTCGTTTACTCAAGTGTATTCCAATACTAACCAGTGAACACTGAAATGAATATAAAATGTTAGCACATCTGCAAGCAGACATTGTGAGGTTTGTGGACTTTTTATATTTTTGACAACAGGGGCCACGTGTGCAACTATAGCAGAGGATTCATTGTAGACATGTAAATGATACACAGAAATAATGTAATACAGCAATAAAGAAAAATAATGTTAACATTCGTAAAGCATGTGCGTATTACAAAGACAATAATGATGCAGTAAGAACTACAACACACAACAGTCAACTTCACAAACAATGTATTTGATAAATGATTAAATGGGAAAAAATATAGCCATACCTAAACCTCATCTACTGTGTGACACTATGTAATTGGTAAGAAAGTCAGGATGAAGTTGAATTTTATTAATGAAAATAAATGATTTGGGTACCAATCTAGCAAATTGTGTATTGTGTATTGTCGTAAACAATACAGTAATGTAAACCTAGAAAGGACATTGGCTGGAGAACCAGAGCAAAAAACACCTGATGTGAACAAGCTAGTGAGCTTCTCAAAGTTTTTTCAGGGTAACTAGCAATGACAACAATAATGAAGTGCTTATGAATCTTCTTGATGACATCATAGAACTTGGTCTGATTGGCTGATTGGCAAAATTAACCACTTGGACCTGATGGAAGATCCAAAGGTTTAGTAAACAACACATATTATTTCTTTACTGTCATGCAGACATCTTTACAGTCCTTTAGCCAATGCTTTCATGCCCCTTTGTGCTTGGAGACCTAAATATGTAAATACACATCGCAAGTGTTCCTGTAGCTCAGAACATTTACCATCTAAATTAGAATTTTATAGTGGCAATTTTGTGCGTGAACTCCCTAAAGGACAGTTGTGGCCTAGTGGTTAGAAAGTTGGACTTGCGACAGGTTGAAATCCCCAAGACACTGAATTTGCCCTCTGTGCATTGGTCACTTTGCAGTGTATATGTGCACTTCACTGTTAGCACCAACTGCTCACAAGGCCACTTTCCTATTGATTAATATAATCATTGTTTAACCATTATAAATGAAATTAGCGACAGCATAATGCATCTTTGAGTATTTATCCTAAAGACTAAAAGTCAAGACTTTTATCCTCTTCATCTTCAAATTATTTACAGCTGCCATTTTCACTTTTATATTATGCATATACACCTCTGCTTTTTTTAAGACCCAGCAAGGCCAGAAAAGGAAAATCCTTCCTACAAAGATTAGAGGTGAAGACATGCACGATTGCAGAGGGGAAGAGGGGCATTATGGGAGGAGAGTCACAGGTGACCAGTGGTGACAGACATCATGGTCCATCACAGCGCGCCACTTTCTTCATTTATAATTTGCCGACATCCTGCAAAACAGACACTAATAATAAAAGTACATTTGTTAATAAGCATCGTAAATATTTTCGTGTGAGTTTTCTCTGGTTAGGCAGGGCACCCGAACCCCAGATCTCAGCTGAAAGAGAGTCGTTTGTTCGCTGATGGCCAGGTAACCCGATCCCACACCCCCACTCATCGCTCAGTGTAACAGGCGCTGATAAAACCCTGGATGTTCCCTCAAACATTTCAGGAAATGAAAGTTTGAAACATGATCCAACTGCGCCAACATCTCCTCCTGCTCCCAGACAAAAGAGCCTCACAGAGGCGGCGGATACTGTTCACCTAGCAGATGATGGAGCGGACGAAAAGCTGGAGGAAAAAGTGATGGATGACAAAGAGGGTGGCTGAAAAACTAGGTGAGACAGAAGGATAAAAGATCACGTTTTTTAAACGGCATGCGAGTTCGCTCGGACTCTCCTTGCTCGCCAGACGCAGCTGTCCTGTTCGGTGCTGCCGGGAATGTTTCGCGTTGTCTGTCACTGCTGCTGGAGGATCTAGTCACGCTTCAGCGGAGCAAATCCTTCCAGCTAAATAAGTGACAACGCATAAACTCACAAGGTGAGACACACTGGAAGCATCTTTGATGTTCACGCTTCTCAACCGAGGCAAGACTGAACAGCTCGGAGTAAGAAAAACAAACTCTCATATACACGCGCGTTAGCCCGCGCACGGCCATATACACAAGCCATTTTAAAGACTTTTTTAGCAATTCGAGAAAAAAAAATACAGGTATTTATATTAGCATTAAAATGTGCACCCGCATTATTTGAGAAATATGAAGAATACACACATATTTGTTTGCGATTGTGTGAGATCACCTCATTATTTTTTCCCCCAGCTGCTGTAAACAAATGTAAGCAGATTGTTTGTTTCCTGATTGCTTTCTCCACAGCAGTCTTGCCATTTCACACTTGACAGAAATCCCTCTTTTAAGTGAGCGTTGAATCAGTAATTTTTCTCTTTGGTAACAGCTTCTCCATCTTGAGATATTCAAGCTTTAAGTTCAGGTTCACTTTTTTGGGAGATGTGCAAGGATAACACAATTTTAACCCTCCATAACGCCAATGTAACAGAAATATAGCATGTTCCGTGTGAACTGAATGAAGATTCTTTCAATAAAGTTTTATCAGTTGTTTTTTCAGAGTACAGTAGTGAATATATTTTGCTCTTGCTCGTTTCACTCCCCTGCCGAGGTCCTGAGTGATCCACATGCAGAGTGTCGATACCATCGGGCTGGGTCGCTATGTCCTACCACCAGGGTCGTACCAACGAGGATTGTTGCTTGGAGGAGTGTCAGTATCACCAGAACACTGCGTCATCATGGGAGGGAAGAGGCGCCACACTTTACGCCCCTAAGAACACAACCTCCGGAACCATCTTCACCAATGACTTTGTGATGTTAGCATGCCAGAGGAGACTGGCACCAGAGAGTCGGGTTCTCCCTATATTTCCTCTCACCCCGCCAGAGAGGCTTTGTTTTCCTAGCCACTGTTGTGATCTAGCTTGCTCTTCTGGTCATAGTCTGAACACAGATGAACAATTCTTTAAAGACAATTTTTTTCTAATTCCGCATAGCGACTTTGTGTTGGTCTGGTACTAAGAAAAGCGCTATCTAAATAAACATGAACTTGATTATACAGTATACATACATTTGTGCGTGTGTGTGTGTGTGTGTGTGTGTGTGTGCAAATGCAGTTGCAATTGGATGTGTAACCCTATAACATGTGTTCATTTAAATGTAACAACATTAGAACAATTTTATAAATAAAGTTTTAATGAATTACATAGCCCATAGCATAATAAAGCATATATTAATGTTTTTAAAAAATGTTTTAACATCTTTGTTCGAGACCAGTGGTGTACAAAAACAAATCTGTAACGGCTCAATTTCTTTTGTGAGGTGTTTAAGTCACACAATTCCGGTTTGTAATCAATGTGGATTATTTAACACCCCGGTTGAGTTTCATGTGGATTCATCACCGAGCTGCCTGGTCTGGACCTGCGACACATTCAACGTTTGCATATAAACAGGGCCAGCTATATTAATTTTTTTTAATTGTGATGGATTCAAAAGAACCATTACGTAAAAAAAGACACAATGACCACGTGTGAATAATGAACAGTGGTACCCGGGATATGGAGGCGGTGGCACATCATCTGGTCCGGCGACGGCCTGTTCGTAAGAGGGTAAACTGTCAGGAAGAGACACTTTCTCCAGCCTCAGAGGCGTCACAGAGGCGTTTCTTCGTTTGGATCTACAAATACAGATACATACAAATATAAATCTAACACTATTATCAGCTTAAAAATGTCTTACCTTATGTCCAGGCACATCAACCAGATCCAGTGCAGGATCGTAGCAATAATGACCATAAAGAATGGGCTGCAAAACACCATTGCCTGCCGCAAGCTTTTCGTCTGGTCACATATTGGAGCTAATACACACACACACACACACACACACACACACTTTTGTTAGGAAAACCATTTGCAAGTAATTTTTAACAAAGGATAAACATAATGATGCCTTAAACCATGGGTGCCCAATACGTTGATCGTGATCGACTGATCGATCAATTTTTAAACGGTTCGAAACAAATGTTTAAACGGTACATAAATTCTCATACAGGACATATTGGTTACCAGTATAATTTTACTGTGTACTGACGTCATAAGTTTCATCATTTTGATGGATCAGTAAAGTAATATTATATTCTGTGGACCTATTTTAAGTCAATCTAAGGCCTATAAAGTACTCAGCATCCGGAAACTCCATCACACAAAAGATTCAGTGTCAGAATACCAGAATGCCGCAAGCTGCACTTTACAGTTTATTTTTCTCTCTTGGCGAGTTTTGTTTTCCTAGCCATTTATTCACTGGTCATGATAGTCAATATTAAAATTATATTCATCATTCTGTTAGTTGTCTACATCAGCTTCGAGACGGTCTGGGACTGTTAAAAGCGCTTCATGAAAAAGATTCAAATGTATTAAAAGAATAAATCGTGTGAAGATTGTGGCATATTACAAAAAACAAAAACTAAAATTTTTCATACCTCTGGGTCTGCTTTGGTTGTATTGGTCTACTTCCGCCTGAAGGCTATTTCTCCAACACGCACAGTGTCCATTTAAAGTGAAATGACACAGCAAGATGAGAAATATCAGCATTTCTAGCAAACTGTGAAAAAAAAAAAACATGAATCACTCTTTTAAATGCGGGCGCCATGAAAAACAGCTTCAAATCTTTTTTGTATCAATGTGATTATTGATTTTTCTAAATATATTTATCTACTGAAAAACAGCACACAACAGCACATAATCATATTGCATTTATGTAAATCTTGTAAAAAAAAAATGTAAATTTTTACATTTACCAGCACCACAAATCTCGATCATGAGGGGGGTTCATCATTAGTCATCACAAAAATCACATAACACTGTAGTTTAAAACTAGCAATTTATCAAATTCATCAATATTCGATTTAAATTATGTTCATATAATAACGCTGTTAATATTCATGATGTACAATTAACATATGGAGACACTAATGGGCATTGTAACAGAGGTGATACACAAAATTTGAATCAAACAAGAATTTATCATTTCACATTTGACGATCAAAAATTACATTGTTTAACGTATCAGTAAAAATTGTAATGCTTTCTTACCCTGTCTTCTCTCCATGGAACATTTTGATCTTTCTTAACATTTGTTTGCATAACATAGCAACTGTTGACGTTACTGGGGAGACCACCACAGTGTGTTGCCTCCATCTAGTGGTGTATATAATAATTACAAGTGTTTCATGTTTGCATTCTATTTAAAATATATATTAAAAGTCTTTCTAATTGGACCATAAACGTTGTGTATCTGTAGTGATACAACGCCCATTAGAACACGTTTAAACGCTACAAGTGACACGCGTAAAACGAAAAGGCCAGAACAGTAATCCTCGTTATTGAAAGATGTCGGACACATGATGTGACTTACCTTCTGTATCGGACTTCACACAGCACACAAATGAATACACGTCCTTTTCGTGAATCTCTGCGTTTAATAAACATACAGGGATCAATTCTTGCACCACACATCCAAAAGAGCGCGCCGCTGTGACGTCATTGCCACGTGACTACAGGCCGACCAATAATCTTTGAATTATTTGAAACACAACAGAAAGCATTTTCACAAGATAATATAAATCACTTAATGTGAAATTGAAGCACAAATCCCATCCACTTTCTAGGTCTTTGCTTTTATGGGAACTGTAGTGACAGTATTTTAATTCACTCTTAAATCTATATGTGTTCGATAGAATCAGGAGTTGGTTAATGACGTCACAGTTGCGTCTATCGTCTCGAGACGGAAATTATTAATAATCTTAATATTAATAATAATAATAATAATAATAATAATAATAATAATAATAATAATAATAAGATTATTTGTAAGGCGCTTTGTCACAGTTTTAACTGCCTCAAAGCGCACGTGTAAATATGTAAGAGAATTGTTGCTTTTATTTAAGTTATAAGTCTTCCTTATTGTGGTTTCCAAATAAACGACACACGCGCCGAGAGATCGTGTCTTTTTATTGAACACTCCACAGAACCCTTTTTCACAAGAAAAGTCACAGGAGTAAGAGAAGACGACGTTGAACTTGATAGATCCCGAGAGGTTTTTTTTTTTACGAAAATGTCCTTTTACTATGGACAAAATATCGAATATCTCTTTTTACAAAAAATTTTCACTATATGATAGGCCAAATGCTGTAGCGACAAGAATGTTAAGCGAGTCCAGACGTGGCAAACAGTGTTTTTATCCTTAAAGCAAAAATAAAAAATAAACTTATAAAAGTAACAAGTTGTCAGCAAGACTCAAAGGAAAGGTGTACAAGACAGTAGTGAGACCAGCTATGCTCTATGGCTTAGAGAGAGTGGCAGTGAGAAAGAGACAGGAGGCAGAGATGGAGGCAGCAGAGATGAAGATGTTGAGGTTCTCCTTGGGAGTGACGAGGTTGGACAGAATAAGGAACGAGCACATCAGAGGAACAGCTCACGTTACTTGTGTTAGCAACAAAGTCAGAGAGGCCAGACTGAGATGGTTTGGACATGTGCAGAGGAGGGAGAGTGAATATATTGGTAGAAGGATGTTGGAGATGGAGCTGCCAGGGAAGAGGGCAAGAGGAGGACCAAGGAGGAGATATATGGATGTTGTAGGAGAGGATACTCAGGATAGAATGAGGTGGAAAGGGATGATTCGCTGTGGCGACCCCTGATAAGGGAAAAGCCGAAAGAGAAGTAACACGTCCAAGTGACGTCACTTTTGTTAACAAAACTGCGCCGCTTAGTTGTGAAACTGCGACACCCAGTGGAGAAGAAAGACGATGCATGTTAAATATGGAAAAGTAATGTTCCTCCTTGTCTCCATGTCTAACATAACCTGCATAATTCTTGGAGAAGCAACATTACAGAGAGATGACGTTCAGAACAGTGTGTGCCATTTCCTTATGTTTACGCACAAAAGTTCATCTCGAGTGAGACGGCTAACGGGCTACATTACAGTTATCGCGAAATCCAAGATGGTGGATGTAACATGTTTTTTTATTACAGTTATTACGATATTTTATCATAGTACTTACCTAAAACTTGAAACTTCAAAATCATAAAATCATAAAACGTTTTAAAATCATAAAACTTGTTTTTATCAAGACGTATTATCGGATTTGGATGCATAATGCGGCCAAATTTTCTTTTTACAAACCGCTGTCGGCACGAGTCAATTTCGTAAAGAGAGGTACCACAAGAGACCTGTATGAATGTTAATTTAATACATTACTATTTTTTATATAAAAAAACTTCAAGCTAATCGAACTAAAATAAACTAACAAACATTGATCCCTTTTAAAAAAAAACTATTTGAAAGTCATATTCAATGAAAATGATGATGCATTAAAATATGCAAAAACAGATGCAACAGTCAGCAAGTGTGTGATGAACAAGTGTGAAATAACTCACTTCTTTCAGTATACTTCCTCCAAAATACATTTTGTCACATTGAAAAAGGCAAAGTTGACAAACGTTTTTTTTTTTTTTTAATTCTTTAAATCAAGTTTTAATTCTTGGTATGGGGGAGTACTGCATCTTTAACAGGGAGGGGCTTGAAAATTAGTGTTTCTTCAATATATAATAATACAAAGGATTATTATAATAATCCGTGTAATAATCCTCAATAACACCCAACTGTATCAGTGACAATCTCAAAGATTTCCTGAGCCTTCTCAAAGTTACATATCTCAGTTTTTTTTATTATTATTACTTTTTATTCCCCAGTCTGTCTTCCTCTTACCTATCCATCTATCTATCTATCTATCTATCTATCTATCTATCTATCTATCTATCTATCTATCTATCTATCTATCTATCTATCTGTCTGTCTGTCTGTCTGTCTGTCTGTCTGTCTGTCTGTCTGTCTGTCTGTCTGCCTGCCTGCCTGCCTGCACCCACGCACACACGCGCACACACACACACACACACACACACATGTTTTTTTCTGTGCTGTGCGGATACAGCTGCTTTCTCCTCATTATCGCTCTGTCTTATCCAGTGTTTGGAACAGAGATAATATTGATGCCAGAATATTCCGAGGCATCGGCTAGTCCTAAAGCAGAATTACCCAGGTGCCTACGGGTTTATCACACGCTAAACAAGCTCTGCGTCACATCCAAACATGAGCTTCAAAGGACAAAAATATCACAGGAAGCTACTGAAACGAAAAGTTAAAACAATTATACATTATGATGTAAAGATACATTAGATTTCAACTTTTTAGTCAAAAGTGAGTTCCAACTCTCTAAATGACTTGTATAGGCTCACAGAGCATCCTGAGAGTTATACAAGATCAGAAGTTAGCATGGTGACAGCTGCCGAAACCAGAGAGCTGAGTTATTATTAAAACCTCTACTGTCACATTTACGTCCGTCCACAAAAATCCACACTCATTAATTGGTGGTATACTGAGAATGTGAAGAGTGTACCGTATCTGTCTGTCATTACTAAAGAAAATATGCACGAGTGTGTGTGTGTGTGTGTGTGTGTGTGTGTGTGTGTGTGTGTGTGTGTGTGTGTGTGTGTGTGTGTGTGTGCGTGCATATGTAAAATTCATACTCATTTTAGTCAGTTTTTCTTTCAGCTTGAGGTGCATCCATAAAGTGAACTAATGCTAGCTAAGCCTATATGCCATCTGAAATTATTATTATTATTATTATTATTATTATTATTATTATTATTATTATTATTATCATTATTTTTATTATAAGAATCCTGACGGACACCACTGACGCTCCAACTGATAAAGATCGGCGCCTTTAGGAGGTTTTCATTTTTGTTTTGCACCTACTAAGCATCGCACCTTGCAAACATGCACACGAAAGCATACAACTCATCATGAGAGTAAAACATTTTGCAGTATACAGCCCTCTAGTGGAGAGTGGTTAAAATACGTACGTATTAATTTTAACCCTCAACAAGTTTAAACAAACAATAACGAACAGCACGCGCGCGCGCACACACACACACACACACACATTTAAATGTTAAATTTAAATGATGTCATATATAATATGAATTTGGACATTGGTTTGGACATGTGCATAGGAGGGATAATGAATATATTGGTAGAAGGATGTTGGAGATGGAGCTGCTATGGGAAGAGGGCAAGAGGACGAACAAGGAGGAGATATATGGATGTTGTAAGATGACATGAGGTTTTTCTGGGGTCAGAATGGAAGAGACTCAAGATAGAATGAGGTGGAAAGGGATGATTCAGTAATATTAGTAGTCGAGTACCCTGAATGGTTTCATCTTTAACGAGGGTCCTTTTTAATATCTTATACAAATGAGACTTGTAAATACGTAAAAGTTATGTATTGTGACAAAGACATTGGCCATGGTGCTGAATTTCTCTCTGGTTGAATAATCGAGGTTTAAATGAGACTGCATACAAATATTATGAGTTATCCTGAAATATCAACAGAAAGCTACAAGGGCCTTGTACACAAGATAAAATGAAAAAAGTTAACACGCTAGCTAGAACGCGGCCTAATATGCAAGCATCATTTAATGGTCCAGTGGCTGGTGTCCAAGAGGTCGCCGGTTCGAATCCCGGACTGGTTCTACCACTAAGTGTCCTTGGGCAAGACACTGAACTCCCACATACCCCCTGGCGCTGCACCATGTGGCGAGACAGAAAAACACATTTCACTACATTCATTGTGTAAATATATGTATGTGACAAATACAATTTGAAAATTTGAAATTGAATTAAGATGAAAAGATTTGAGGTACTAAAACCATTATTAACAACAAAGGTGCAAGAAAACAATATACAAGACAGAACCTGCAAACAATGAACCACATGGATTTATAAACACATGGACGGGATTGTACCCAAGACGACTAATTAAAATCTCATATAATTCCAGTGATTATAAGGTAAGGTAAGTATTATCAAGATATAAAAGTGAAATTTATTTGTCATAAACGTTAAACCTAAGAAAATAAATGATTTTCTAAAAAAAAAATATTTGTCTTCAACACGTTTTGAAGTGTCCAACCCAACGTTGACTACATATCCCACGTTTTGTAGTCCCGCGTTCCATTGGCTCCACCTGTGTTTTCATTAGTGCGTGTATTTAGGCATTTATTTTCTTTTGATTGTCTGTCAACCGTTGTTCATCTTACTGTCCCTCCCGTCCAGTCGCTGTAAGTTTCTGTTTCAGTCATTAAATGTGTGTGTTTTTTAAGAGTCTAAGGACTCTGGCTATGTTGGAGCATGTCCGCACCACGTGCGTAACATGAAATTGTATTTTCTTTTGTTTTCCCCAACACCCCCAATTACTCTATGCTACAACAAAAAAATCTTCTTTCAAGTCATTTTCAAAAAAAAAACTCAATAACTGAATACGGAGATTGTTTTGGGTTATCCAATTTTTTTGAAAGGCGATACATTGAGAAATTATGAGGTGTGTGTGTGTGTGATTGAGGAAAATAAAACCGGGAAATTTTCAAATCGGACTGAAAGAAAAGTTTAAGATTTACAACTGAAACAAAAGAGTATACAGACAAATGTATGGCGTCTTTGAGCGTGCGTGTGTTCCCATGGTGACTTCAAAAGTGTAGGGGTGTGTCTGTATGTCTCTGTGTCTGTTCAAGTCCAGTGTGTTTGTAGGGGCTTTTTACAGTTTCAGCTGTTCGTGTTCCAATCTGCGAAATATTGGGCACCACTAGGGTGGGTAGCTGAATGGTTTTGGTATATACTAATATACAGCAATTTACACGCACACGCAAGTTAAGTGTGTGTTATAATATAAAAATAATGAAATTTTCCGTCGGAATAAAAAAATGTATTTTGAATCTTTTTAAATACATTCAAGACTGGTTTATAGGCATTGATTCGAGGACAAAAAAAACTGTTAAAACCCAGAAATACTATTACAGTATATACAGTACTTATGCAACAATGCAATATAAAAATAACTTCTCTTCTGCTTGATGTTGGATGATACTAATGGAGTTGGATATGCAGTAACAGCACTGTACTGTATTGGATATTTATACAAGGAAAACGTCGTAGACAAATTAATAACGCGATCTCCCAGCAGAGGGCGCAGCTGCAATAAAAGTTAATTACACAATTCATAAGTTAGCGGGGTTCCTCCTCCCAAATTATTGAATTTGCAAATTTAAAAGAGGGAATTATGATCTTTGTCATTCTAATTTTAGAGCATAATCAGTTAATGATAGAAAGCAAATGTCAAAGGTGTGTTGGACACCTTTTTCCAATGCATATTTTCCGTAATAATACTTTTTATACTCGTAAATCAATAAAACAATCTCAAGATCTACACACCGTTTTTTTTTTTTTCGGACAAGGGCATTAACAATAAACGCGTTTAGACATAGAGATATGAACTGGTATATTTCTTTAAAAAATTATATATCCATCAAACATGATGAGTCTAAGTATCAAGATCATGTCTTCTTGAGTTGGTAAAACCCATTAGATGACTTTATTATTGTCGTGATACTATGAATTAACATACAGTATAGTTCAATGTTATTTTTGAATGTATGCTCGAGTCTGGGCTTTTCTAAATTGTTTTGCCTTCTTGGGGCTGTTGTGTGAAACGTGATTATTCGTACACAATATTGTATTTCAGTTATTACAACAAATATGCGTTTAACAATTAAGGCTTTTTGGTAGAGAATGTTTGGCAGAAAGCTCCCGCTTAACCCTAACGGAGCTTTGGAGAGCCAATTGTTCCAGTTGGGTTTGAGAGCCGGTCATTACCGCTTATTAGCGCTGAGGAGTTTGACAACCTTATTGACTGTCAGAAACCCTCTTTTCACCTAATCTCATGCCTTTGTCCACTTGCAATCCCAATGCCCTGCTTCCTTTCCCCCTCTAAGTCTATGGTTCTTTTTCCTCAATAATTAGTTGGTCAAGCATTATTAACAGACTTTAAACATTACAGCGTGTCTTTCCCTAACAAAAGTGGTATTAAAGGAATTTGACCGTGACACATGACGCAAACTAAACGAATAAATTAAGACAAGGGACAAGTGCAACACGAGAGTTCGACAATTACTACTAATAATAATTACACACAAAAAGCATAGCCTCTATTAAAATACGCTTTTTTTAAAAAGCGTATTATTATATAAATTATAAATGTAATGCATTTAAAAATGGCACATTTAACCTATTGTGAGCTAAATAGATCATGTATAGAAATAGCTTTTTGCAAAGACGTAAATTGTATGATTAAAAAAACACTCTTCTATGCGTATGTGTAAATGAGTACACACACACACACACACACACACACACACACACACACACACACACACATATGTATATAAATTCGTATGTATGAATTATAATTATAAGAGTGAACCCTGTTTCAGAGCATTTTTTTCGTTTCGAAAGCAATGCGCTTCGCCCTCTCGTTGACCTTCTCCTGTCAGAAAGCATTACGAAACGGCAAAGCCAATCACACGGGGCAGTTAACGCGTCTGGACACGCGGTAAGCTATCAGGTTAAACACACCACTGTTGCCTATACGTTTACCGATTACGCGCTGTGCGTGAGCTTTACACCATTTGTATAACATATCAATTCCAAATGGTTCGCCCAACCTATAGCTATACACACATGCTAATGCTCTATATGCTAACATTACCACAGTGTTGTTGTGACCAAATACATCCTGAAGACTTATGGACACAATTAAAAAAAAAAAAAAAAGTCAGAATTTCGAAAAAAATTGATGAGATTTGGTCTAGTAATTTATTAGCGCAAATCTTTTATTAAATAATAGCACTATCGGCGCTGAAGCTGTAACATCCATCTTTTTGACACCGACAATGATAATATGTAATCAAATGTATTAAAATGATATTCTATAAGAGCAACATTTTAATGCCAAAACACTTTAGAAAACGTGGAGATGAAACGTCTCACCAAAACGTCCTTTCAAATTAAAACAAAGCAAAACTGTGAATTTAAATTCAGGGGTCCTTCTTATTTGCATTCAGGAAAATGGTTAAGTGTAACCAAAGTATGTATAATACTTAAAGAAGTGTTTAATAAATTCTGACCCAATGCAATTGCAAAACACTTCTTTATGGATGAATACATTTGAACGAAGCCGCAATAATGAAATAATCCCAATATTTTCGGCTGAAACTTCGGACTTGAAGTAATAATAATGATAGAATAGAAATAATAATCATATTAATAATAATAATAATAATAATTAAAAAAAAGAAAAGTAAAGTAAAGCACGGCCTCAGATATGTTAAGGCAGGCACCGATGTGCTTGTTTATCTTGCTGATTGTCTTTGTCGTTTTCTTCCGTACGTGTTAATTTTCTCATAGTCTTTCCGTATAGCCCGCGGGATGGTTTGTGGTGCGATGTTAGATGTCACATTCGCTGTCACTCGAAGTGATGGAGATGGCCGACGCTGCGGCTTTACTCGACAGGCTCGCTTCGGGGCTCGATGTGTTCCCCAGTCTGTCTAGAACAGCATCCTCTCCAGATAAGGACCGCACCGAACCGTTTGACAACACCTGCTGTTGCAACCTTCGGGAAAACAAAGGACGGGGTTCGATAAATTATCTATAAACACACTTATGTAGAATCACAATTTAATAGCATTAGTTTATGAAGTATTTTTGTAACGACTATGATACATTTTCTATACGATCAGTATAGAATACATATTTTCTATACGATTGTATCATTTGCACATTTTGTTACACAATTCTAGCGTTGTAAACAAATAAATAACGCAGGGTAATGACAAGGCACTGAATGCCCCGGAACAACATGAAATGTAAGCGCATCTGACCGCTACAGTACCGTTATCACAGGCTAACGGTTTTTTATTTACACGTGAAAAGTCACACGTAATAATAAATAAAAAATTAAGTAATAGTTAAACGAATTGTGCGATCTCGATACTATATATGTATATTGTTTTTTTTGTTAATCATTTTAGATACAAGACTGCTGGATTATTAGCTTTGAGAAACCGCACATGTATGTATTTCACATCAAAATGGAGGTCATTGTAGATTTTGTAATCCAATATCGGTCATTCTTGAAAATGTTTTAGAAATTGCTTAAAATATATCGTTCGAAAGGTGAGTTTTAAGATTTAATTAATTTAATTATTTTGTCCAGGCCCAAACACGAATAAAACACCCAAGACTAGATCAATGTGACCGTTTTTAAAAATGGTATTTCATTAAGCACAAATATTGCTTTATTTTTATCTCGGCAATAAAACGCTTTAATAGTTACGTTTCACACCGAGCACATGCTATTTTTAATGCTAATTTTCCGTGTGTTCCTTATTAAACATTTTGACATGATTACTATATAAACACGGATAACGGAATATCGTTTATACAGACGTTTGTCGACAAATCCAATTGGCTGTTTAAGCAACTAATAAATTTTTTTCTGCTGTTGTCTTTTGTAAAATACACTTGACTGTGAAATAACCGCAAAATTGCCAACGATACTAAAAGAAACAAACCTGTTTTTAGCGGCCGCTGCTCTGTCCCTTTGTCTTCGATTTTTAAACCAATTCCCCACTTGAGTGGGCGTAAGTCCCGTGGCTTGTGCAAGCTCTCGTTTTTTACTTGGATTGGGGTAGGGATCCTGAAGGTACCATTCTCGGAGTAAATGCCGGGTTCTTTCCTTAAAACAGTGAGTCTTTTGTTCCCCATCCCAAATAGTTTTAGGCAAGGGGAACTTCTTTCGTACGCGGTATTTGTCGACTGGACCCAACGGGCGGCCTCGGAGCTTCTCCGCTTCCTGGTAGTGAGACTCCAACCAAAGTGCCTGCAATTTGGAGTGGGATTCTTTGGTGAACTTGTGGTTCTCCAGAATGTGGTAAAGCTCACGGAAATTCCCCGAGTGGAAGGCTACGATGGCCCGAGCCCGAAGTACAGACTCATTGCGATTCAGCACCTCGCAAGCGGCGGGAGCGACGGGCAACGACCAAAGGAATCGACCGAGACGCTCGATGTCTCCACTCTCTTCCAAAGTCTCGCATACCCCCGCGACCTGCTGGGGACTAAAATTCAAGATTGGCAACTGAAACATGAAGGCTTCGATCTCCCCACACAGAGTCCTCTCTCTACCTCTGAAACCGATGCTGCAGCCCGTGTGGATCCAACGCAATTCCGAATTCCACTGATGAGCGCGCGGTGATGCTGAGAAATGTTGCTCCGACCAGGCGAGGCTTCCCTCCAATGGAGACGCAGAGAGGTCGACGGCACAATTGTACAGCCCAAGAATGAGTATTTTTTTTCCTGATGGAGGAAAAGATGCGGTGCCGCTGCTGATTTCCTATTGGACTTGGCAGACTGCTTGCGTGGTTTCCACAGTAACCTGTCAATCACTGTCAGGCGTGCCAATCACGAGTAGATTTCAGCACCTCCCAGTGCTCGACAGCGCCTTTTAGAACGTAAACATCTGAGACCGTTGCTTTTAACCAAGCCCGGCGACTTTGTGCTCCACTGCCTTGTGTGTGTGTGTGTGTGTGTGTGTGTGTGTGTGTGTGTGTGTGTGTGTGTGTGTGTGTGTGTGTGTGTGTGTGTGTGTG